>JAQIWD010000042.1:0-47584 GCA_034694825.1 Anurida granaria
AATTTCCATTCGGTTCACTCACATAGTAGATGAAGATGAAGAGCAGCAGAAGAGATACGATTAGTGTCCTCTTCCAAGTCCCTGGTATCATGATGCAGCCTGTCTCCCAATTAGTCATGTTAACCTTTGACCGTTCTTGAAAACAAAAGCTTTGTGCTGCTTTTACGCGCCTTTTTCGTTAGCCAATGAGTACCTTCGTACCTCTGGGCGTCTTTTCCTTAGCCTCACGAAACTTACTTACTCCTTAAAAGTTGTTTAAGACGCTTTTTGACCTTTTTGATTTGCTTTATTAAATGGTATTACACCTCAGAGAAATAGAGAAGGTAGTTCCAATATTATTGTGCAAACTAAAATTTTAGTCGGAAAACTCTGTTGTACCAGGCTTCGAAAATTCAACTTTTCAAACAATCTTCTTCATTTTCTGATTCGCAATGGGAGATCTAACAAAACTACATAACTCCATCGGTATTGATAGAAATTCATAATTTGGAAAAGAAAAATAATTCAGTTAGGAAAAGGAAACACATTTCCGAATACCTGGTACTAATTATTACCTACACCTAAACTCTTCTGTTTTGTTAATTACAAATTACAATGCGGATGATGCTGGAATGGGCGTAATTGAGACTGCTGGAAGTGAGTTGACCAAACTGTTGTTGTGGACCAATCGTATTGCTTGGCTCAACTTGATGCAGGGTCCCATCTTTAGCCCCATGACCTCACGGAAGTCAGTCATGGTCATCAACAGGAATGCTTCTCCGTCAATTTTCTAAAATTTATAGAATAAACAATCAGAACCATTCCCTGAGGAGGGAAGTAAAGTAGAGAACCAGTGAACTGCAGAAAAATAGAAAAAGCCTCTAGTCTAGAGGCTTTTTTATTAATTTTTAGCATCTCGCTGTAGAAAACAAATAATACTTACGTGGTCATCAAACATAACCGAAGCGCCCATACAACCTGGAATCTTCCGGACGAATGCTACAACATTCTTCGTCCTCCATTTTGAGACTGTACCTTGGTTCAGAGTTCCAACAATCCCTTGCAGTATTTTGATATTGTTGAGATAATTAACTGGCAAATCACTATCTGACTCTGCGGGGGTATTTTTGGAGGTAGACCCATTAGCTCCCGATTCCCCATTTGAAGAATCATTGCTGCATTGAGAAATTGTAAGTTCACCGCCAGCCTTTTGTGAGCAAATCATAAGAAGATGGTCGACAGGGGATTTGGGATTGAAGGCATCAGCGGCAGCAGTTGCAGTTACTGTAGTAGACGTAGACGTGCTAGGTGTGGGGATTGGAGTCATCGTGGTAGAAGAGGGTAGTGTAAATTCTGGGGGAGTAGTTGTACCAGAAGTTCCATCTTGTGCTCCTTTCTTCAGCGTATCCTTGATGACGGAGTCAATGACCTCCTCCCAATGAACTTTGACAGCTGGGTCGTCAGGGAGGCTGGATGGCGGGAGGACGGGCGTTATTGTAGACTCAATGTTGGGGTACAAGATGCGTTTGGCCAATTCTGGAGGGTCATCGACGACGAATACAGAAACTGGTGGGGTTTTGGAGGAGGTTCGCTCACAAGTTAAATTGGGCAAGGACGTCTTTGGGGGTCTACCAAGGAGTCGTTTGTGAAGAAGTGATTCTCTCCTACTTCTGTCCTTGGAATCTTCGGCTTCACTTGATGAAGTTGCTTTTGCTTTCATTAGCGTCTCTGGTTCTGACTTCCTCTTCGTATATTTCCGCTTTGCAGGAACGACTGGGGGTTCTGCTGCTGCTGCAAGGGTTTTCCGCTTCTCCGAACGAAGTTTAGCGGCTCTTGCAAAAGTAGTCTGAGCTTCCATGTTGTCACTATTCCTAACAAAACGTGAACATTTGCATTTAGAACGTGAATACTTTTACGACTAGAATGGAGATTTTGTTGAATGATATACCGACGACTGGAACTTGAATTCTCATGCTGCTGCGTCACAATTACACTCTTCTTGTAGGATACAAATCTGTCAGGTAATAAGTCACCCCAATCCTTTCTCAGATTGGACGGAGAATAAGGACAGTTAAATTCAGCGTTATGGGTCATAAATTTGTAGCCTTTTATATGCCCAAGTCCAAGGCAACCGAAGATGCTGCAAGCTCCAGACCATGGCCCGCTCTCAGGCGGAAGTTGGAGGGGGTGACCGGTAGCTGAAATGAAAGCACAAATTAATGAACATACAGTTAAAGTGTCATAATACTGGAAAGTAATTTTGGTACCTGTACACCATCCGGTTGGATGAATGTCACCCGAGCACTCATAGACTTTGAAATCATAATCTGAAGACCATCCATCAAAATGAATAAGAATTTGATGATCCATCACGTCCGCAATTGTTGCCACTCGAATCAAAAATGGATTCCGCTGGAAGGAAAACATTTTTCGACGTTCTTAACTTTTGCACTGTAACTAAAATCACCTCCTTTCCTAACAGAACCCTTACCTTATCAACACATTCCAATTTCATGGTTTTCTTGAACCCTATTGGTGGAAGTGGTCGGATGAATTGACTTGGAACAGCCAAGGAACTGGTTTCTTTTAAATAGTTTTCCCATAGGAAGGTCCCCTTGTAACCTGTCATTAGTTAAGAATTGGTCAAACATTTTGGTTTTTAGTTGAAATGATGGCATTTGCTGAGCAACTTACCCTTCGGCGGCGTCAATTCAATTCCATTCTTTTTACAATAGCCAACAGGATGTATAAAGGGAGAAGAAGTGTCTGTCCAGTAGTCATAGATAGAGTCCCAGGAATCAAAATGGATGAGGAGTCGGTCGTTGATAATATTTTGAACAGTGGCGACGCAAGTCAAGGTCATATTGCGAATGTCAACAGCTTCCAGTTTCATCCCTACCTGAATATCAGTTGGGGGGATAACTGGGTCCTTAGCAATGGCAAAAAATTCACGCTCGGCTGGCACAAGTTGTTCATCAATTAGGTACTTATGCCAGTTGAAATTCTCCACTGCGGGTGGTGGTTCTAGTTTGTAGTTGTTCTCCTCACACCTGAAGACGGGCGTAAAAATTCACAACATCAGCTCAGTATCAATATAACTCACTACAGGTTCATGTTGTTTAAAAATTAATAAAGAAGTGTTTACCAGCCTGGGGGAAAGATGTCATACGAATCCGCGTTGACCCAGAAGTCAAAAATCTCCGAATATCCTGTCAAATGAAGTCGTAATCTGTAACCTTGGATGTCCACCACACTTACCACGCAAAAAAGGCTCTGGTGCTGCGGATCCACCGCTTCCATCATCATGCCAATCCTAACAACGTGTAAAATCTTGGATTAGGTAGGAGAAACTTATAATTAACACAAAAGTAACAAATTACTTGAATGGATTCGACGCTGGAAAAGCAGGCTGTCGAAAAAATCTCGGCGGAGCCCCTTTTGAATTCGTCTCCTGCAGATACTTGGTCCAATTGAAATCATTCGTTACCACCGACTTCTTCGGTTCAGCTGCAGACTTGCTGCTTGGCCCCTGGGAAGGTTCATCTGATTCTGATGTTTCTTCGGGTCCTGGCGACCTTGCATCGCTGATGGAAGACCCGGAACCCATGAGACTCTTTGTCACATAGGAGGATTTTGTGTTCAGTATTTTCTCAAACGTTCTCTTCCGAACAGGTTCCTTTGCAGCTACTTTGCTCTTCATCTTCTTTTGCTCAATAAGAGTTCTGCGATGCTTTCGGCGTTTCGCCTTCGTCGAAGCAAGTTCCTTGGAATACTGAGTATTTGAGTAGAGTACAGTAGACTTGAGCCCTGGTGTTAACTCCATAGCAGGTGAAGGAGTCTGTAGTATTGGAATGACGGTAATGCCGACAGATTCAACTGGTGGGAGTGGCTCTATTTTGAAAATTGGAAGTGGATTCGACTTTTTGGCAAAGATCGCTTCAGATGTGCAAGGTTCTTCTGGATTTGGTTCTGGTTTTGGCTTCAAAAGTCTCTTTGGTTTAACCATGCTTGCGGTTGGTGGACTTTCAACACATCTCGAAGTCTTCACAATTGTAATACCTTTGGGAATCTTGAACCTTGTATTCGGTGACTCTTCCTCTGCTGCTTCTTCCTGTTGGGTCTCAAAGCAGTTCCTGCAGTTTCTCCCACTGAATTCCTTTTCCCGATTGGCCAAAGTTCCACACGTGATGCAAAAAGTGACATCAACCATTTCGTCCTTATTACTTCCTCCCGTAGATTCCTCAACTTTGATTTGTGTAGAAGAGACAGGAGTTGAATTCATGGGTTGCTCAGTGCATGTCCTGCCTGATGGTGGGACAACTACTTTTGCTCTTACTTTCATCGACTTATGAGGTAACCCTGGCTTGGCCATATTCACCGTAGTTTTCGTGCCTTTAAAAAAAAGCTTGGGCTTGAGAAGATATGATTTCTTCTTGACAGAGTTGTTCTGCTCCTTTACAGTTTTTAGAGGAATCCTCCGTTGGTGATCCGCAGGATTGAAATCAATTAAATCCAATTCTCCAGTTGAATCATGTACACGGATCTGAGGATTAAAATAAATTTTCTATATTACATTCCACAATATCTTCAATTTAGTATACCTTGCCACCCAACCCGGGGAATGTCCCAATACCATCAACCCATTCCACAAGTGGGATTGAAATGGAATGGCCCTGTCGAAAATGTGGAGGTACGGACACTGGTAATGGTACTGGATGCGTTTTTTGTTTTGGGGGCTTCTCAATAATAGCACGTGGCGGTACTTTGGCCTCTGGCCTCTCCATGGTGTTCCTCAGCGTAATGGAGGTGAAGTCATCCAAAGAAATTGAACCCTAAATTAAAGCAGAAAAAACATACACGTTAAATTCGGTGATTAACTTTTAAGTGAATTAGTTATCTGACTTCATCTCTCCTCACAAGTGGTACATTCTTGGGAAGAATCTGAACTTGCTTCCTCTTCATCTCTGGCTTCCTTGTGGAGGTTTTTGCTTCCGGTAATGTTTGTGGTGTGGAGGCAGTTGAAATTTGGTTCGTCTTAAAAAAAAAATACCTTGGTTGGAAAGAGAACTAATTAGTTTGCATTGAAACTGTATGAAAAAACTTTCACCACTGAATTCAAGTGTTGAGTTTGAGTAATTTCCTCCAATGTTGGTTTAAATTCTTCCAAGTACCCATCAATCACCATAATTTCGGAACCTCCATCGCTGGTATTCAATGTAGATTGAATGATGATGTCACTGTTGGACACATCCGTAAATGTAGTTCCACTTGGAACGTCCAAGGCATTGGAAATCTCCGCCTTCGTCTCATTCTCAATTCCTGCTTCGATAATTTCTAAAGACGAATCGTGGGATTCCTCAGGATCGGAATTGGTCAAGTTTCCTGAACAACTTCCTTCCACAAAGTCATCATCACTATTCTCGATTCCAAAGGTCATCCCATGGCGCTGCTGATCAAAATCTGCGATAGATCCCCAATCACTCTCTGGGAGATCTGTCTTGATGAGATCGCTGAAATCATCAACTACTGTAATAAACGTACGCTTCATCGGCGAAGAAACGGTTTCCGAAGTTTCTAAACTTTCTGAGGGTGCCTGAAAAACCAAAGCGATAAAATTCCATTGCATCGCTTCAATTTGCATCAATGGAAGTAGCGTTAATATTTTCATTTTTGTTTACCATTGTAGTGATAGGTGTAGATGGCACAGAGAACAAAGGCAGGGAGCTGCTTTCAGCCACTGACAGCGGTGGGATACTCTGTAAAACCCCTCCCACTGAACTCACTGTGGGTATAGCCACGCCGTTCCCGTCATGTAAAGTGTAGACAAATTGGCTATTTGGATCTTGTTGGGCCATTGGAATTACACTACCGAAATTTGTTCCATTAGAAAGGCTTATGATTGGTTGATCCGTAAAGGAAGTAATCGATGAGTCACTTGGTAATGTGATCAACTCGTAGACTCTGTTCCCCACGTCGCCAATCGGAAACTGCTGGAAAAGAAGTCCAAAAACACAATGTCAGAAAAAGTCGGCTCCACAAAAACCTGGCAGTAAAGTCTTCCCATCCTCAGTCAAGTATTGAAAGATACTAATTCATACTAATAATTTGCTAAACTAAAAATCGTAGCCTTACGTGAATCTGTCCCATTGAAGCATCGGTGCTGTCAATGATTGGCATCAAATTGATAGATCCATGGTCTTCATTCACTGATGACGGGCAAAAGAGCACAGTTTCACCATTGTTTTGAATATTGTACAATTGGTTGTCAGAGGCCATAAGGACGGTGCTGGAAGAAGGGTCCATGTTGTTGTGTGGCAATGTTTCTACGTAAATGTTGTTCATGTTCATCTGATAATTTTCGACGGCCGAAGTGAGAGTAGTGTAATTGACGTTGCCCGTACCAGTGCTCAACATTGCTTCATTTGTGGGCTGTCGATTGTCGGGGTAGATTGTTAGAGCAGTAGGAGGCTGGGTAATTCCACCGAAGTTCCCATTTGCTTCACCGTCCATAATTGTCACCAGTTGAGGAAAATGCATATTGGGATGCTTCATTGGTTGGCCCGACGCTTGGACGGTTGCCGATGGTTTTGGCTGAATGTTTAAATTGCGATGTCTAACCATTCCGGAAGGTGATGGTGAAGGCGTGAATGGAGCCGGAACCGTGGGCAAAGTGCCGCCCGGTCTCGTTAGGATTCTGGGTCTTTGAGTAGAAAATCCAGAAACAGGCAATGAAACAGGAGGGGCTGCTGTTTGCCGAATTGTTGCAGTTGCAAAGGAGGATGCAGCTGCTGGAGCGTACTGATGATGGTGAGTTGTGGTCATGGACGCTGCTGGTTGTTGTGGTGGGTCATGGTAGACAACATAGTGACCCTGCCCATCAGATGTGACATTGTTCGGAACAAGATTTGGAATCTGATTAGTACTCATTTTAGCACATCACTCCACTACCACTGCTATGCTGGAGAGAAAAGCGTTTCTGATGCTCCACTTTCAGGTGGGATTGGATTTTCCGAATGAATTTCGAATTGGAGACCGAGGAATCCACCCCAGTAATAAGTTAGTCCAAATTAACGCCAATGAACTTAATGCCTTACCCAATTTCACTGGGCATTCCCAATCTTCATTTCCGAGAAACTAAAATTAAAAAATGTGATACAAATGAGGAACAAGAATTGATGTGTAGAGTAGAGATGTGTAATAAGAGACGTGCATTCACATACAGAACATTCGGATCGGACAGAAGAGGAACGAAGGACACAAAACAGAATCAAAGCAAAAGTAAGAGAGTTCTTCTGCGTTTGGTTTTGCCGTAAATGGATCTTATGGAAAATAAGCAAGGCGAAGCATTTTAACTTACCGTGGATGAGTGAGCGATAAATGTTGGAAGTATTGGCAGGAGAAGCGAATGAGGAGGATGAGGCTTGATCTGGAAGGGGTCAAAGGGGACACTTCACAAGATCAATTACCAAACAAAACAAAACAATCAAAAAAGAAGAGACGCAAAGATAACGTGTACGTGTAGTCGCTTGTTCCTTCCTGCTGCTCTCTTCTGCTGATTCCAAGAGGAGAGGAGGGGGAGGGTAGGGTTGATGGTGGCTCACTCATATCCATTGATTACGTAGCACAACTGGGTTGGGCATACAAGGATTTTATACGCTTTGACCCTTTTCATTCATACCCAAATTAGGAAAAAACGATTTGTTGATTTTATGATCTAAATAACTATTGATTTATCTTGATTAATTTGAAGAGATTTTTGCCGAGTTTACCTAACATAAACGCCAGAAATAGGCTTTGCAAAAAGGAGAAAGTTTTCCTCGGATTTTACTACAATACACTTCCATGGATTTTACACACAAAGTGCGGGAGTGTGGTCATTCTCTTGTTTTTCTTCATCGTCTGAATCACCTCACCGTGCCGTGACCGCACCGACCGATTTATCTTGTGAATCAACTTCAAATTAAATTCATTCAAGGTTTTCGTAGTGTGCCTGGAGTTATTGGGCATATGAATACCCCGACCTACCGGAACATTCTTCGCTTCCTCCAGAAATGGCCTATTGATTCTACGAAATCCGGAAGGTGGGTAACTTGCTAATGTTAATGAATCGCTTGTCCTTTTTACTGTCTTGATACTCCAGCTCTGAACCAGTGTCAAGCATGTCAGAGGGAATTGTAGCAGTACTTTTTGTTGGCTTTGATACTAGGCTAACCTTTTTAACCCAGAAAGACACGCGTTATGAAGTGACAAGAAAAGATATATGCGTCGGATAATAATATTGTCATAACGGATAATTTCAGTTGGATCTTATAATTTTATTTTAATTTCTTTTTGTAGAGATCTGGGCGAGTACATTCGGAAGGAGATTGCATCTTCATTCAATCCATTGGAAGAGAAAAAATTGGACCTTTCAACATGGGATGAAATCAGTGCTTCACTAAACCGAGTTGTTTCAGATCGCTACAAGACGCTTTATCCCACTTCCCCCAACATTCAAACCGCAACTGGTAACTTGTTTATTTTCGGTCTTTTAGTAAATTCTGTTTAGCACAAATAGGATCTTGTTTTTTGATAGGTCTGACTTCTGACGATTGTGGTACAGCCCTATCGGATGAATTTATACAACAATTGGAAAAAGAAGAGGAGGGAACCTTGATTAGTCGATTAAAAAGCAATATTCAGCGGGCGAAACAATAATCCAGCGATACTATGCAAATACGGCAACTTTTCCACTTGCCCGGCTATACCAGAGGCCTGTTTTGTCCCATTAACTCTAGCGTACACGTAATATCACATAGAAGCCAATCTACGGCTGTCGCCCCTAGGCCACATGTTCCTGTAATGCTAAGAGAAGTAATTTCATACCTAAATCCTCAGCCCGGTAAACAGTTTACATTGAATTCCATGTTTCCAAACTTTCGTGTTGGCTCTTGCCCACTGATTTTCCTGATTTGCTTTGATTTTTGTCCAGGTCAAATGATTTTGGATATGACTTTTGGTGCTGGTGGCCATTCAGAAGCAATAATCAATTCTACTCCGGATGTTAAGATTTTTGCCGTTGATCGGGATCCTCTGGCTTTTCAGTATGGGCAGAAATTGAGTCAAAAGTATCCAGATCAAGTGGTCCCTGTGCTGAGTCGATTCAGCGAAGTAAAGGAGCAGCTCAACAAATTAAACGTTTCTAAAGGTATATTTGATATTAGTATGAAAATGGAACCATGCTACCGCTTGAATCTAATTAACTAATAAGTGTAATATTGTTTTTATGCAGTTGACGGCGTTCTGTTTGATTTGGGTTGCTCCTCCATGATGGTTAGTTTGTGTAATAATTATTCCTTTTCTACTTGGCAATGCTAAATACCAAGTGAACTGTCCTACAGTTTGCTGATCCCAAGCGAGGGTTTTCTCTTAGCCAAGATGGACCATTGGACATGAGAATGGACGGCAATCGATTTCCAGATCAGCCCACTGCAGCAGACGTCATTCAGCACATCAAAGAAGAAGACTTGGCCAAAGTACTGAAGGTATTCAACCAGTCTTATTTTCTGGAAGTTTTGCAACACCAGTGCGTTATTCCTTACATTCACTCATTAGGTTTACGGCGAGGAGGCACAAGCCAAGAAACTAGCAAGAGCAATCGTGGAGGCGCGTTACCTGTTCAAAAGTCTGCGAACAACCTTCGAACTGGCATCTTTGGTTTCGTCTGTCCTGGACAATGAACTGAGACTAGACAAACTCTCACGACCAACGCACGTTGCTACCAAAACGTTCCAAGCGATTCGAATCCTTGTCAACAATGAAATGAACGAATTGAATCGAGGACTGGAGATTGCCCATGAACTCCTCAGACCGGATGGACTCTTAGTCGCCCTGACCTTCCATTCTCTAGAAGTAAGTGCAACTGATATTTACGCAATTGAATCAGCAATTATTAAAAAGTGCGTTTATTTCAATATATCTAATCTGTTCTACAGGACAGAATAGTGAAAAGGCACATGGTTGGAATAGATTTGGACGAACCAGTCACCAAAACCTTGAGTCAAAAATTTAGAAACCCTGGAAAAGTCCATACTCAGGATGAACTTGATGAAATTTTTGTTAAAAAATGGAAGGTAATTACGAAGCACGTCCAACCTCCTTCCGACATGGAAGTGGAACAGAATCCCCGAAGCAGATCTGCCAAATTGAGGTGTGCGGCTAAAATATAACTTTTCCCCACAATTTTAACTACTGATAATGATCAATTGATTAATAGGTAAAATAATAGTTGCACACATGTAATGAACATTACAATCTGATCACAGCATTGACTGGTAACTACTTCATTGACGCGTCGATTAACGTTGCTTAGATGATTGGTAACTCGTAATTTTCAGCACCGATTTAAGACAGGTTACAAGTTGTGGTAAAAACACTGGCAATGTTCGAATTCCTACAGCTACATTCGTCAGGCAAAATAGGATTGGAATAGTGTAGGTCTCCAGACCTGTCGAAATGAAATATCTTTCAATGAATAACAAAAATATTCAGAGGTTCTTGCCTAGAGCAACTTACATGTAGAATAGAATCGAACCGAGAGAACCTTCGCTGACTCCACGCTGCAAAGGAATACTGCACTGTTTATGATTGACATCGCGGCCAGCGGTATGGTTAGGATTGGTTCCAGTACAAAATCCCAAACCATGGGATGAATTTCCTGCACAGAAGCATTAAACTAAGGTTGAGTCAAACTCACTTCAATAAATATAATAAATATAAATTCAATAAACTGACAACAATAAGAATCAGCAACTAACCATTCGTCCATTGATTCGCCTTTTCATGAAACTTCCCGTTCGTTCGATTGAGATTCCGATGAAATTGAACAAAGTCCAAACTTCCACACTATACGACAATTCATGCCAAACATAAACGTAGAAAAAGGTTAGCGAAGAGGCGATCAGTTTTTTCAATTCTGGGTGACGCCTTCTCGTAAACTCGTATTTCTCCAGGAATTTAATGCTTGGGATGTAGGTGTATCTAATAAAAGAAATTGCAACTACTTGTAACTAAATTAATGAATCCCTCCTACCGAGTGGATTTGTAATTTGTATCTTTCAACTCACTTGACCAGGAAATCGTACAATCCACGGTCAAAGTCCTTCCATATCACAGAGTAGCGATGAATATGAGAAGGACACTTTGGTAATGGAGGCATTTCAAGTCCCTCGTATTGAGCTATAATTGTCCCAATCCCATAAATCACCATATATTTTAGCATAAAAAATTGTCCTAAAACCAAAAAATTATTTTCCCTGAGCCAGTTGTGAGGTAAATTTTTTACTCGAAAAGTACTGTCCATTTCCATTACCCAACCAGAAGATGATTCCTCCCAATGCCCACATATTTAGTTGCTGTAAGATGCCCGAGTAGTACCATGCTAATCTTCGAAAATGAAGAACATGGAGAACTAACTCACAGAGGAGAGTTATGAAGCCAATGTAGAGGGATTTCCAGAATAACTTCATCCATGTACCTCGTCGTCCTTGTTGTTGAAGAATCTACGTTAATTGAAACAGTAATCAGAATAGAACTGTTGGTGGTTTTAACTTGATTAAACTTGTTTTACATCTCGTTGAAATGTTGAGTAGAGAACGATTGGTCCCGTGAAGGCAGTTGGAAAATAAAAACAGTAGCAGAGTAAATTCCAAAGAGAGACTTGTGGAACATCCCAATTGTCAAAACAGAAGCTGACGCAGCGTGCGAAATGCCATCCTGCAATTACTTGAAACCAATATTGACTCATGTCCCATTGTCCTCGTCCAGTTGTAATATAAGGAGCCTGAAATTTCGGAAGCTTTAGTTAGAGATTTGGAAATTTATTTTTGTTAAATATCTTGGTGATTTTACAATGATCCAGTCAAAACTGATTAGCCACAAGCCAAAAATGGTTACTCCCCATATGACGCTTCTCCGCCTAAACTTGTTCATTAGACCGCAGTACGCAATTGGGAGTTTGAAGAGAAAGATGACACTTGTCCATCCTATCAAATTAACAGCGAGACCACAGGTCAGTGCAATGGAGCTCAGCATTCGTACCTTTCCAGGAATAAAAATTCAATCAAATGATTTCAATACTCGACTCCTTAACATTATACTTTATGAAAAATAAATTGCATAATGTATTATTTCGCTCAAGATTCCATGAGCTACTTACATTTACAGGCGACTCTGCCAGAACAAACGACAAGAGAATGTAGAGAAAATACCAATATCCGAGTTTCGTTACCAGTGTCCTGAGAAACGAATTCCATTCCTCATCCCCACCGTCTCTGCCCAAACGAAAAGGCGCAGCATTAAACAGTGGATGAGCATGTCCCTTCTTGGGTGGGTATTCTTACAAATAAAGACAGCATAACAATAAGAGAATATTTCACAAAACTTATAAAATACGGATTTAACGCCTCACCTTGCCCAGCTAAATACACGGCATAGGTCCCATATATTACACAAGCTATCCAGATTATCAAACAGATTATCCGGAACGCGGCAACGAAAATGATTACTCCGTGATTATCCCATGCCGATGATGCCGACACTAAGTTTTGTCGGCGAATTATTGGGTCAAGCATAGGCTCGCCAATAACAGCTGGTGGTGAGATCATTCCAGAAAACAGATCTACCAAAACAAAAATGCGAACATTAATTTTACCCACGCCAACAGCTAGATAAGTTAGAGCAGTAGTTTGATTACCAATTATCCTTAATGAACGAGCTGAAGGAATACGAGGTCGACGAGATCCTTCCAAATGAGTAATTCATGACACGAATGATGCAGAGATGAGTCTAAAAATAAGCAGAGCACAAAATATAACAAAAAAGGAATTTCTCAGGAATTGTCAAAAGGCGACACACATTTTTGACAACAAAAACAATCTGTAGTTCGTCAACTGTTGTTGTTTGTTGTTAAAAAATTCACTCGGATAAGTTTAGCCTTATCTGGGCATCCTAACATAATTTTAGATTGTGTGCCGAATGTATCCTCTCTTTTTGCATTATTTTGTTAAATTAGAATGTTTAAATTTAATTTACTAATTGCTGTTAGTTAATTAGTAATCTACGAAATGATACAATATCAACTAATTTACAACAAAGCTATCTGCACATTGCCCAAACTTTTGGGCCTGAGGTGATGCGCCAATACAACTCAGGGTCTGGTCAAGTCAAAGAAGCTGGCGCGATAAGAAGTTCTTTGTATTCCACTCCACGCGATTTCATTCATTCTTTATCGCTGCTGATGCTGTTGGTGATTGCCTAATCGAGTCAAATCATTAGATCTTAACGGTGACCTCTCTTTCTGGAGCTCGCCCGTCAAGTGTCAACATGACCGACTCGATTGATAATTTAGGTCCCGTGATTATCCTCGACATTGAAGGCACGACTTCTTACTTTACTTCTTACTTACTTACTTTACTTACTTCTTTACTTACCTCTTACTTACTTCTTTTACTTGATAGGCACGACAACTTCAATCAGTTTTGTCAAGGTAAAGCTTGTTAAGCGCGCTTCCGCTCCCAATGTAAGCCGAAGTCGAACATAACGAGGAAGCTGCTAGTTGAAGAATGGATGCTTTGAAAATACATTTTTTTTTGCAATAGATATAACCAAAGTATCGGCTTTGGAATCAAATAATTTGCCTGCACATGTTAATTTTCGAAGTTCGCTTGTTGATAGCCCCTACAATTTTTTGTATCTACAGGATGTCCTGTTCCCATATGCAAGAAGTCACTTAGCAAAATTTCTAATCGAGTCCTGGGAAGATCCCGAAGTAGCCCAAATAATCAATCAGATTCGAATCCAGGTTTGGTTGAAATACAAACCACGAACACTTCTTTGTAGGATTAGCTGAATTTTGTATTAACGCGTTATGACTACAGTACGAAAAGGACGTAGAGACAGGACTTTCTTGTGCCCCTAAAGTTCTTTCTCACGAATCGGGTAATCGAGAAGCAATCATCTCAAGTGTCGTCCAGAATTTGTTATGGCAAATGGACCAAGACCGGAAAACGACAGGCTTAAAGGCGCTTCAAGGGAAAATTTGGAAATCTGGATATGAAACTGGAGTACTTGCATCACAGTTGAGTTGTTTATCTACCTTCAATGTCTTAAAATGGTCTGACGAGAAGGACGGACATCTTGTAAAAGCATTTTTTTTTTTATATTTATTTAAATGTTGCAGCATTTTCCCCGATGTCAAACATGCGTTAACAAAATGGACTGAAAATTCGAAGAAGATTTACATATATTCCAGCGGGAGCGTAGATGCTCAGAAGTTACTGTTTGGATATACCGAATTTGGAAGCTTGTTACATGTAACGTGTACCAAATAATGCTGATCTCACTACAATTCAATAATACCACATTGACCTTATTTTCCTGATTTCTAGTATTTCAGCGGATACTTTGACACAACTACTGGTCCAAAGGTTGTATCTCAGAGCTACAGAGCAATCGCTGCAGCAGTCCATGAAATTCCACACAACATCACATTCTTTACCGACAGCCTCCAAGGTTCATTTTCACTCTGTCAGCATTGCATTAGATTCCAATTATAGTCATTCTAAATGTTTCTTGCAGAGGCTGATGCTGCCACGGAAGCTGAGATGCGAGTCGTCGTAATGATGCGCCCTGGGAATCCGGATGTGAATATTGATCCCATTAAATATAGTGTGGCTACTAGTTTTGAAACTTTTATTTGAAGGATCTGCTATTTGGAAGTTTCAAATATTGCCTTCCCACAAATTTCTACATGTCAAACCCAGTGAAAAGGCCTCTAGCCCTAACCCTGGACTAATAAAACGAATCGACCAAGAATCACATAAGGGACGCTGAGGCTGAGAGTGTCCCTTATGCGCTTCACTTTTAAGCGCTGGAACAACAAGACGAAACTCCTAAGCGTCAACTGTTCGAAATCCCATGATTGCTGGATTCTATTTCCATTGAATAATTTACCGGTTTTCCGCGACACGGGCCATGGCTTGCCTATACATCAAGTTGAAGACCGCGGCGTGGGCGTCAGTTTGCTGACACTGCCCTAAAGCAAGCATCCCCATTCATTTTCAATTGTAATTTTTGCGAAACTGAATTGGCGAGGAAGATGGAGGAGGTTCTCGGATACCGTTCTTGTTGTTGGTCAGTCATTCATAACTGAAAGATGCATTTCTGAGAAAAGAACTCGTATGAATTTCATGCACTTGTCATAGTAGGGACGGACGGACGAAGGAAAGGAAAGGAGAGGAAGAGGAGAGATGATGATGATGGAATGAAGAGATGTGAATGGGAAGTGGAAGTTTAGACAGAGAGTGGCAACGTCGTGGAGAGAGAGGAAGTAAGTGTGTCGGGGTCAGTGGCTCCCTTCCTGCATAACTCCTCCATTCTACCGCACTACACAAACTGATTAATCCTACAATTGTCAGTTCCAGTTCCAACTCACTTTGTTCAGTACACGCACCCTACTTGTCAATTACCTGTCAAAAATCAGCGAAACCAAGTGAGTTCACCTTCCATTCCAATTTCCCCATTTTGCGGATCGATCATCTGTTCCTGATTGTTATTGTTTATTTGATGACATCAACACTTCTATCATTCGGAGTTGGAGCTTTATCTCAAACTACGTAAGTGGTTAGAAATAAATAAAATTAACTGTAATTATCTGACTAATCGCGTATACATTCATGATTCATCTCCAATGTACCCATCATCTTCTTCACTTTCCTGAAACCAATAATAATCATTTCATGTCATCATCATGAAGGTCCCCCGCCGGCTACCAGCCCCGGGGCCGATAAAACGGATAAAGTAAAGTTAAAGTAGGAAAGAATTTTGTTATAATACGAGCTCCTACCTGGCCAGGTAGGACTAATTATTATTTATAACCTCTACTGCCAATTTTAGAACAAAAACTGTTGCAGTAAAAAACAATAATAAATTATTATCGTCTCTGGTGGCTCAGGGCGGTAAAAACTCAAGGCAGGCAAGTATTACACGATTTTTATGCCTTGTTCATCAGTTCATATCCAATATCCAGCTCATCAAACGTACAATAATTGAGGCAGGGTTGCAGGAAGAGGTGAGGTGTTGTTCTATGTACGATGGAGACATCGTACATAGAACAACAAGACGTGAACCGAAATTGATCAATAGTTTGTTGACAAAGCATTTAGGCGGAAGGTTAATTGGTTCGTTGCATCCTTTCTTTCATATACGAGTTGGGCGGAGGCGGGGCAGTATTAATTCGACGTTACAGGGGTCACTTACACAAACTATTCCCTCAATTACGTAGGGTGTAAACAGGTTGGCTTGAGGTGGAAGGTCAAATCAGTCAAATGTTAAATCAGGGAGTGGAAATAGCAAAAGGTGTCCCTTGTACTATTACTATTGGAAATGGGCATGGTTCGTGAGTTTGCGAATTGCGGCAACCATCATGCTCAACTGCACAGGCAACAGTTGAAATCCTAACCACGGCCCTGTTGGTTCGTGTACCATTCTTTGTTAATCAAAACCATAGAACCAGCCAGATAGAGAAGAAGAAATTAGGTGAGACTTATAACTTAACTTGGGCTCTTTGGAATAAGGAATGAATTGGGCGTGATGATTACAAATGGCAGGTTCGATTCATACAGCCTTGGTCACAACACAATTTATCTCACTTTTACTTTTGACCAGACTTAGCATCCATACCAACAGGCAGAAAAGGGGCTTTGTGTCAAGTGTATGTATTCGCCTTTTCGGTTGATTAGTGCGATTAGTGACCGTAAATTCAATATCACACAAACCCAATTTTATATCAATACTGAATTTGGGAGCATTTATTGATCAAATTGTGATTTATTCTGGGGATGGTTGAAAGTGAAATTCTGTTTCTGCCGATTCTATCAGTGCAAGTGCCAATCCCATTCATCACATTCTTTCTCACATGAGTTTATTATGATGGAATCCCTTTGATAATGCAGGAATTAATTTTACAATTCGGTAATTATCATTTTAAACTCAATTTGCCGTACAGCGGTAGATGCAAAGGTGCGAGCCACCTTATGGTTTTACAGCTTCCACGATTTCTACACACAGTTTAATTAATCTGAGGGATGTTTTATGTTGCAGATCTGAAGTGAAAATATACCTCGGCAATCAGTGTTCGGCTAGCTGCTGTCGGTGCCATTATCGAACAAACACAATTAAAAGGATTGGAATGGGGTGCTGCTGAGATGCGGATTTGGATCAAAACAGATCAAAATAGTGATAAACTAAATAATTTGTCAATGGTAAGAACGGAGAACTATCAATCATGAATCAATTCCCTCCCACTCCCACGCCATTTCTTTATAAGGTGACAGTGATGTGTGGACGAATCTATTCGTGGAGTTATTATGATAGATTATTATTAAACTTCAAATTAACCTTTTTTTAAAAGCATTATCCATCCATTGGACCATTCTACCTTAATTTAAAATTCAATTCCGAAAATTGTTTTCTACCAGAACTATAAGTTTTTGAATTTTTTTTTTTTTTTTTTTTTTTGGTTTTTTTCCAGTTGGCGTCGTTGTAACTTCTAACCTTGATGTCACTGGCTTCCCATCCCAAACAGTTTGAGAATGGTCTTCGGACAGCAAGTGGATCTACAACAGTCACAATACTTGAACAATAATACGATTATCGTGGATAAGACTGTTCCTCTTTCGAACGAGGAAATGGATATACTCGCAAAAATCGAAGAAGCTAATAGGTACGCAAACTTAATTTCCATTTCTCCAATTCTCCATGTGTAAGCAAGATATTAACTTCGAATCCCAAAAGGCGACAAGGGTGGAAGGAACGTGAGATCTCCCATAGCTTATGAATTAATTAGAAATAAGGCCCAGTTTTGGGAGAACCTTGCAAATGCATTAAAAAAAAGTAGTCTAACCTGCGAATCTGCTTATAAATGTGAATGTGATGCCGTGCCAAATTAAAACTAGGCTCAACCTGTTACTCCGAGGAAAGTTTTCTTCAGTTTACCTCGTTCGTTGATATGAGAGGAGGGATTTATGAGATTAATAATTTTCAAATGTCGAGAAATGTGTATAACAATGGATGAAAAGACAATAGGAAGAAAACTTTCTCCTGCTGTTTGTATGTTTGTGTAGGGTCCCAAAGTTCCTGGAAAAGTGACGCATACTGCTTGTTCATCTCCTAGATTTTCTTGTTCTATTCCGTAATTAACCTCTGCAAAATTGGCTAATTTCTTTTAATGGTAATTAGATACAGAGTTCTTTGCGTCATCGCTTTTCCTCATCCTGCTGGAAATTATAAAAATTACCTTAAGATTACTTTCCTAATTGTAAGTTGGGATGGAGTTAGTTTTCTTTTTTTTCATTAATTCCGCGGTTCCTCGTGCTGCCTTTGCCTTGCGTGGTGGAAAAGTTTCGGCAACAAGATGAATAGATGAGTTTATGCCAGGGCAAATGGGTTTACGAACCTAATAATAGGTTTATGTGGAAATTAAATAGAGATGCTCCTTGAATAACATGTGGAAATTGGTCGTTAGGATCATTAAATTAAAGGTAACAATGAATGCCTCGCTACTGTGAACATTTGAGCATGTAAATTCGTTCAGGGACTTTCCTAATGATGCTTAACCTGGAGTTATTCCGAAGGGGATTTGGATTTACGTAATGATTATCCTTGTTGTATTTTTGCCTGGCGTACAACAATGACGAGGTGTAGAGATGAGCTACATATTCAGCACCATTTACATGCTCATTACACTCCACAATCCATCACGTTATGGAGAAGATTTCTGGAAATCAAAATATAATGTGAGTGACACGAAGGTTCGCTAAACAGTTCGAGCAGCTAGCAAGCAGTACAAACACAAAATTTCTATACCGAAGCCTTTCCTTTCCTTTGTCTCTTGAATTATTCACACTTTTATTCCAGTTCTGAGTCCTCGGTGGTTAACCTAAATTCATAGGCATTAATTCAATAGTTAATGTGCTGTTTAGCGTCAAATTGACAGAAATAGGAAATGATGGATCATAGTCCTATTCCTATTGAACAATCGAATGGGTTTGCTAGCAACACTTTAATCATTCCGAGTGAGAACAGGGACGGGGGTATAGAGAACAGTTCAATAGATTCAGAAGATTTGACGGTTCAGCATAAAAGTTCTAATAGCAGCTGCAGTGGTTGTAGTAGCGAAGTCAGAATAGATGATCAGAGTGGACCAATAATGGAGAAAGTGACCCAGCCCATTATTACGATCACAGTGGAACCAGTCTCTTCGGACGATGAGTGCTCTGAACCGGATTCTTCCTGTATATTTTTTGAACTAAGTGAAACTGAAACTTCAGACAAGACGGTGGCAGAGTTAGATGATAGTCGTATCATTTTGGCTTGTGAACGGAAACGATCCGTTTCAGAGACTGAAAGTGGATCCAATATAGACCTTCATGGAGAACTTACGTTTGAGTGTCTTGAGAAAGGGCAAAGTGGCTCCACTTTCCCTCCAGATCATAAATCCTGTTTAATCAGGGCCAATTCATCACCGGAGGATGCCAATTTGTCGGAAATTGACTCTGGCTGTGAGACTTCTTTGAAAATTGAGGAAAAGCCACGCCGACGGAATACGATTTCGGATATCTTCAAATGGTCCGTGCTTTTACTCAATGAGCTTTTTTCCTTTTGTTTATCCCGAACCTTTTTAGAATTCTGTTGAGAAATAACCCATATGGATGACTACGTCTATGAGATGACCAGATAGATGCCTATTTGACGTCTGTTTAATTCTATTGTTTTTGTTTTTAAATTTCAGGTTGATAGAATCAGACTCCAAATCCTTCAACTCCTTATCCGGTGTTAGCACTCATTCCCGTAAGAGTTCAGATACCTCTGACATTTCCTTTGGTCAAGGGTCAGATAAGGGTTCCGAGGAGACTGAGGAGGATTTATGGATAACCTGGGTATGCTCCCTGGCACCTTAAACTTTAGAAGATGGTAGTCTGCAATTTTCTGTCCTACGTTATTTTAATATTATGCTTCCCACAGGGAAAAATTGTTAACGAATGGGACAGTTATTGGAAGAAAAAGAATCAACTCGTCCGGGTAATTTTTTCAGACCTTAGTAGCGTTGTTAGTTTCCAATGATTTACAACAACTTTTACTACTTTCTTGATTTATAGGATTTGGTTAGAACGGGAATTCCGCATCATTTCCGTGGAATAGTTTGGCAACTTTTGTGCGGTGCTCATGATTCCCCCGAAAAGTTGCAATATGCTGACTACATCAAAGCCACTTCTGCATGCGAAAAGGTTTGTTGGAATGGTTTTAAAAGTTTCTTCCAATAAAATTTTAACTCTCGGTTTGTAGGTTATTCGAAGGGATATCGCACGGACGTACCCTGAGCATGACTTTTTCAAGGAAAAGGACGGATTAGGCCAAGAATCTCTTTTCAATGTGATGAAGGCTTACTCCCTCCATGATCGAGAAGTAGGCTACTGCCAAGGTTCAGCCTTTATTGTAGGACTTCTCCTTATGCAGATGCCGGAAGAGGAAGCATTTACTGTAGTTGTGAAACTAATGCAGGTAGAGATACTAGCAGCATTTCAGACAAGATGAGTCTTAGGCGATAGCTTAAAAGCATTTTTCTATGACAGGACTACCGGTTGAGGGAGATGTTCAAACCCAGTATGGCTGAGCTTGGTCTTTGTATGTACCAACTGGAAATGTGTGTGCAGGTAAATGCAGTTTGTACTTAATTATCTAATACTTGTCAATTACGGTTTCCCAACGAATGAATTATTTATGCCTCACTAGGAACAATATCCGGAATTATACGCGCATTTCACGTCACAAGGGTTCCATACCTCAATGTACGCCTCGTCCTGGTTCTTGACAATTTTTACGACAACTCTGCCATTAGCCGTCGCCTCACGTGTCTTTGACTTATTTTTAATGGATGGAATCGAGGTGGTCTTTCGTGTGGCCCTGTCTATCTTACATATTGCAAAAACGGAGCTTCTGTCCCTAGATATGGAAGGGATGCTAAAAGTAAGTTCATGATGTTATCATTGACCAAGATCATGAGGGTGTGTGTGGGTTTGGCTCCTCTAAACATTCTAATTGAGTCATTACCATTTTTACACCTGTACTCCATTGTTATTTAGTTTCTACAAAAGGATCTTCCCCCACGTATTGAAGCGGACCCTGAACCGCTATTTGCAATTGTTTCCCAAATGAAGTATAACAGTAAAAAGATGAAGAGGATTGAGAAAGAGTATGCGGCAATGAAGATCAAAGAGCAGGAAGAGATGGTAGAACTTCGTGTAAGTGACATTTAAGGAAGCTGTTTGTGACCTATTGGAGTGTATTAAACTGCTTTATGATTTTACAGAGGTTGCGGACTGAGAATAAAATTTTGAAATATAGAATAGAAGTTTTAGAGGTGGAATCTTCAGAGTTAGCAAATAAATTGATTCAAGGTAACAATCGACATTTAATTTCCAACGACCTTCAATATCCTAAAATGCAGTGAATTCATCAAAGGGGGAAATGTTTCTTGATAATTTCAGGTCAGGTTGATCGGGCCGAGGAAGTGGAGACCTCATTCACACTCAAACGGGAATTGGCTGCAGTTCGGCAACATTACTTGGAAACCATGAAGCATTTGGAAAATGTAAGCTTTTATTATATATTAGCACTGCGATGGATTCTGAGTTAATTCGAATTCAAATTCTGTTTATTTCAGGTCACCCAACAGTATCAAAAACTACTGCTCGTCTTGGACGAAACAGTACGTGAATTTCTTGCTTAAATGTTCGTTGTGTGCGTAGATTGTTGATACACATTTTCTGTTGGATTTCAGAATTCCTCGAAACAAAACTCAATGGATGAAATCTCGGTGAAGTCTGAATTATTAAAACAAAACGAGGAGTTGGTCCATTGTCTTCAGAATGAATTGGTGGATGTGCGACTAAAGGAAGCCGAAAATTCTGTCGTCATGTCCGACCTTCGAACGCGTATTCAAGATTTGGAGGAGGAAAAACGTACCTTACGAGAGTCGGTTGTGGATAATTCCGTGGCTCATCTACAGGTAATCATATCATCATTTCATTATCATTATCTGCCCTCTCACAATTTAACGCTTTGTATTTATTTTTAGGAGGAACTCATAGCCGTCAAGGTAGGTATTTGCAAACTCTCAACAATGAATGAATAGAGACTTTTCGATGTCAGGATAAAATTTGGTTCGGATTTTCTATTTATGTTGGTTTTTTCGTATTTTTTAGTTGCGTGAAGCAGAGGCCTCATTATGGCTGAAAGCTCTTCGCCAACAAGTATCTGATCTCACCGAACAATGGCAGAAGCACGCACATGTAACCCAATTTAACTCGCAGTTTTCATCATTTTTATAAAGTTTCAATACGCAATATACTCCAATTCTGACGCCAACTTCCTTATTTGATGTTTTTAGGAACATGATGACGCCACGCCAGAGAAAAAGAATACCGGTAATGGATTGGGCAACTTGTTCAGAGTAAGTAAATTTTAGAAAATTGAAAATTTAATTCATTTAAAAGTGAAGAACATAGTGAATGATAATGAAAGTGAGAACGATAATTATTCATCATTGTCTTACTCTACTCGTGGGTTGGCGTCTGTCTTGAAGTAGGGCTTCAATTCCGGAAGAACATCTTCTGGGAGAAGTTGTGTCGGTGGAGGATAAAGTGGAGTGTTTCTTTTTCCAATCAGGAATGCCTCGTTTAACTCTGAGTCAGTCAGTTCCCCTTCAAAACCACCCTTTGATTGTTTGGTGAGGTTGAAGAATTGGAATTGGAAATGGCTTCGGTCCTTGATTTGGGGCTTCCGGATGGATTTGGCGAGGGCTATTGCCATTCGTACTCAAAATCCACTCCCTCCTGTAATGTTAGCCCCCTCCCTCCTCTCTTCTTCCCAACTTTCTTTTCATCTGACGTTGACGACGACATGATGTCACAATTATTTTAATTCCTAAACAAAATGGACAATTAAAATTGATAAATGATTGTTTATAGTTGACTTCATGTTTAACTAAAGCGTCTTGAATAATGAAAGAGGACACTTCAGTGAAAAGTTTGAGCTATCAGTTAGCAAAATCCATTAAGCCAAATTTAAATGGCGTGCACCAACGTCCTTCTGAAGAAATAACACGTCTTTACCCCCGCCGCCATTTTCTATTTTCAATTTACTTGCTTTCAGGGTTATGGTGTCGAAGTCAATCGTCTAGAAGAGGAAATCATGGGACTCAAATTAAGAGAAATGCACTCAGTTATTGAGCTCAAGGAGCAAAGATTAAAAATCATGGAACTTGAAACTCAGGTAAAGGATGTCAATCTCAGCGACAGTTTTTCGAAGAACTGCGTCGATTTATCGTCAGAAGTAATCATCTGTAATAATTTCCACAGGTGCAAGTGACAACGAATCAGTTGCGAAGACAAGAAGATGAGAGTAAGCGACTGAAGGATGATTTGGATTCCTCCTATCGTCAAAACAAAGAGTTTCAGTCCAAGCTCAAGGAAGAGAGACGACGTTATGTGGATTTAGAATCACGGTTGAAAGAAGATTCTGTTCATGCCAGGATTCGAGATGCGGAGAAGAGTCAGAAAATGTTTGATCTTTCTCAGCAATTGTCCTCGCTAAAATTAAGGAACCAAGAATTAATTGCTGAGAAGGAGCTCCAGCGGGATCGCTGCGAATCTTCCGGAAGTTGTAGTGATATTACTAGTGATAAACCCGACTCCGAGTCAGATATTAATGAAGCAAACAGAAGCTTCAGGTCTTCGCTTGTAGAGCTCAATTCTCAGGTAATTTCTTTGAATTCCAGTTTTTAAAACCTAAATTGTCAGTTGGTAACTTGAAAAAGCTGATGACTTATTTCCTCTTTCAGATCGAGACGCTTTGCTTGTCATCGTCAAAATCTGCAATGGCGGATCAAATCGAGAGTGAGTCAGGAAATAGAATTGCTCAAGAAATCTGAATACGCAAGTCCATTTTTAAACTGTGAAGATATCCCAGGGTTTTCTACTTTTGTCTCTTCAACTTCCATCAACCAGTATTTCCAACCCAAAGAGCATAATTCAAGCATATCCAGAGAATACGAAGTCATGCGATGCTGCAGTGAAATTCATGACCAAAAAGCTCCAAGTATTACTTTCCCTTCTAGTTTTGCCCGTTGAGTTTATGATTGGTGCTGAGAGTGCTAGTTAAATTAAATTCTAGAAAAGGAAATGGGTAAAATCAATGTGAATGTGATCCTTAACTCCAATTTCACTCGTATTTACAATTAGATTCAGTTGTGCTGTTTTTATGTTATTTCCTCTTTTTAATTGAACTAGTGTGATACAACTTACAAATATTTTTAATGGTGCAAGTTGTGAATCTAAAATTTCGACAATACATGTCGAAATGAAATTTTTATTTCTCGCTAATTCGCACTTGGAATAATTCAATTCATTTAACTAGTGCGGTGCAAGTTTCACAAGATTTGTATACTACTTTTTAAGTCATGAAATTACTTTCCAAGGTCTTTTTATGTGAATTCTTTATTTACTTGTGTGCAATATCTCATCAGAATTCCTTCCATGAAATAGTTCTTAAAGTCCAGTAGGGACATCCTGAAATCCCTTCCAAGCGCATGCAATTGCTTAGGCTTTACTTTACACATTGCGTTATGGATTTTGAACGCAGGTGGAAGGACAATCTTGCCCAGTTTTGTAACAACTTTGAAATTCAATCGTCGCAATATCGTCGTCATAAACCTAAATCACTTTCTACTGGGATATTGATACGGACTTGAATCTTGAATTTGCAGTTTGTGTGTTACCCTGTATTTATTATCTTTTTTATTTATAATTATCGCTTAAGTGTCTGCTACTTGTGATAAGGGGATAACTTCAGTTCTGCAATAATAATAATAATACCAATTTCGCAAGGTCAATGAACTCGTAGGTTGGTCATTCTTTGTTCATGGACAGGCAGCTCGTTAGCATAGTCAACTCCGGAAATTCCGCATCTAAGATGGACGCTGAGAAATTCTTTTGAACTGTTCCAGCTTTCCTTCACTACTCGTAAGTAAGCGCAGAGGTGGGACTTCAGTAGGAACGTGGAGTTGGAGCACCGCAGGTGAAAATATTTCTCCAGTTTCTTTTTGGTATAAAATAAGGAATTTTTTCACAGTAATTTTAAAATGGCGAAAGTAATTGTATTTCTAAAAGCCATTTTAACTCGAATAATTTTTGCAACCCACGGTTTCATTGCAATTTGGAGAGTGACGACAATAAAGAAGGACCCCTACTTCTGGTACTTGACGGCGTCCATACTCGCCTTGGTTTTTGAAGGCATCTTCACACTCACAATCAAATCAACACAGGAGTGGAAATGGTAATTTAAAATAAATCTCTACATTTATCAGTAAAACTTTAGTGGGGTCAAATCGAATTGGACGAAAATATGCGAAATAGAATAGACGCTAGAAAAATTTCAAAATCGATTTTTGTCCTTTTACTGTTAATGTAATTTACTGTAAACGTGTTGAACGAATAGAAATATGTCCAATTTTAATTTTATTATTGAGTTTCGTGATTTGATGGCATAAATATATAAATGCGATGAGTTTTGTTTTTCTTACCCCCTCCCATCGCCTGTCAGTCACTCAATAAGAGAACCAGACGCAAGAAGTATTGCTTTCCATTTCCCAATTCCATCAACCCAAGATTTACCAAATCACAGTGTCAGTGAAATATTGACCGATGGGAATCATCTGATTTATTGCGGTTCTGAACACCCAATTGAAACAAAAATACTTTCTCGAAGAAGTCTTACATGAGATGTAATTTTCCAGGTTTTGTCCTAGCGTCTTTTTCTACCTCTGCAGCGTCGTTCCAGCAATCTGGATCATAGAAGTGGATAAATTCGACAGGAAGCTACTTGAGTTTAAAGGGTTGTTGAACGGAACAGGAACGACAATAGAAGACCTTGCAGTATTTCAGTCAATTGGTGGGGTAAGTGCGAATAGATTCATAGAAATCGTTCAAATTAATTTTATCCCTTAATGAGGTATTGGAGGTTTAGAATATTCAATACTATTCTGAAGTCATTATTAGTCAGTCGATCATTTATGAGTCTTATACGAGACTCAAAACGCTGCGTTGGACGATGTAAGAGAGCTACTGCATTAGTGTGTGCTGAGAGTCTGATTCGACAACTCAAAAGGAGTTGAAGCGAATTTAATAGTAATTCGGAGGTCGATATTCGGAGTAATAATGGAGTCATAAATCCTTCGATGAACCTCGTTTCCGAAGCGATAATAGGACGAGATTGTTCAGGGATTGGTTCATTTGCGATTTCTTTTTATGGAGAGAGGAACTGTTAGCTGATAGCTTAATTAGGCGTAAGAAATCAGGTGAGATAATTGATGAAAGGAGAAGGAGTCATTTACAACTAAAATCAGATTTTACTTGGACTTTCTCCTAAACGACGTCAAAATGAATTGCAATTACCTGTGCCAATGCTATTTAGTACCAGTAACGAGCAGAGTGGCTAACTTTACATGGCTTCACTTCTTCACAATCAAAATTGGTCATCCACAAAAACGAGAACAGGTTATGTACGTTGTACGTTCGGGGTAAGCCGAATCGGATTTTAACCAACCGCATATACGTTCAGGTCAATTTTGAGGCGTAAATTATTTCCAAAACTTCTTTGCGTAGGTCAAATTCAACGTGCCAATACAAATCAGCGCAGAGAATTGGGTGATGGTTATTGAGCAGTTTTTGATGCTAATTCTTATCATTGGCCGATGGATGCTGCCTAAAGGAGCCTTGACGCGAGACCAATTATCCCAACTCTTGTTGGTCTACATTGGAACTGCGGCGGACATCATTGAGTTCTTTGATTCCTTCAAGGTAACTTCTGTGTTTGCCTTTCAGTTTTCTGGGAATTTTGGGATTTTTAATCGTAACCATTTCAGGATCCCAAAATCGCTGCACACAGGACGCTCTGTCTAATGATTTTATCAATTTGGTCTTGGAGTTTGCTCCAATTTACTTTTGTTCTTACGGCCACGAAAGCTCGAAGAGGTCGAATCACAGGTGAAATCAGGGACACTTCACCCAAGGCAAAGATTAAGAATGGAATAATTAAGGTCAAGCGGGTTTGTTGCTCGATTGACGTATGGGCCATCCTCATTAACATCATTCTGCAGGTACATCCGCGTTTGCTTAGTTTTGGAATCTCCGTGCCATTTTATGAATTCACGAATTCTACGCCATTTTATAGGATGCGCCATTTCTTATATTTCGGGCACTCCTCATCGTCTATTACGAAATTATAAGTTACATGAACATATTCTTCACGTGTAAGAATACCCTCGTCATAATTCTTCAATTCTATCGACTCTTTGTTGTCCAAATTGAAAAGAAGAAAGAAATGGAGAAAGCAAAAGCCAAAGTCCAAGCCCAAGGAGCATGTGGTAGTCTGGTGAAAGCAGTGGGGCAAACAAGTTTCTTTGGAAAGACGCCTCCGTCAAACCCTAACCCTACGTCAAAACGGCAAATCCAGGCGAAAGCTCGAAGTGAATTGTCCAGGAAAGTTGGGAAATCTAATAAGGGTCTGAAATATTTCAACTGTACACAACATTTTTTGCAATTCTATTTCATTTTAATTTTGTTTCTTAAGTGTCAATGCGACAGCAGGAATCTGGAGACTCGATTTCCTCATTGCAAGGGATCCGGTCCGAAGGGGAATCAAATTACAAGAAGAATCCATTAAGGGTGATTCAATTACTTGAAATAAAAATGACGTACGTGGATGAATGAAAGTGGCCCTGGGATTTAACAGGGAAGGAGAAAGTCACTATCCACCGGGGATTTACGGCAAGTAGCCTGTACAAGTCGCAGAGGAATCAGGGAAAAAGAGAATGCTATCCAAATCCGAACTTATGATGATGATGATGAATTGGAAGATGGAATTTCGGAAATTGGAGATCAAGATGAATCGTTGAATGACTCAGATGGGATTGGAGTATTGGATGACGTTTCTTACTCGAGTGAATTGCCAAAATCCAAAAGGAGAATACGGTGAGTCAATAAACTGGTAAATTATTTTCATTTTACCAAATGAAAATAATGGCAAATTTTTGTTGGAAGATTGAGTGAAAATCCTGGAATATATAAAATCTCTGGAAGTCGGAGTTCAGGTGCAAGCAGTGACCGTGTCCAGAACAATCCACGCCATGACACTGGATATTCGTCGAGTTCTAAGGAATCCGGGGGTTCTCGAAAAGTAATTTACTCTCAGTTGGTGCAAATTAGAATGTGAAACGAAAAATTTCATAACCTTAATTTCTAATTTCAAGACCAGAGTTCTACAACAACTAGAAGTTGAACGGAAAACTCCAAGGACAAAGCAGTCTGCTACTTACGGCAAACACAATTCGGCTGCCTCTGCGGCAAACCAACGGTTAGGATGAATTTTACAATTCATTTTTCGATGTAAAGTTATATAAGTACCCGTAAATTAATTTAGCCGACGTCAAACTGGGAATCCGCGGGGATGTGGGGAAATGGACTTTGTTGACCTTGAAAGGCAGAAGGCCCGTGCGGCAGAGCGGGAAAATGAAAGGATATGACAACGAAGGTCAGCCATTGGGGTTGTGTTTGTCCTCTTTGTCGTCATATTTGCACTTTGCATGGTCGCAATCTATGGAGGAATTAATCCCAAAGGACTTGTACTTCGCGAAACGTTCCAAGTCCGTAAAACGACACGACGGACAACCACAATGGTTGTCGTTTTGAATACGACGGCCATTGACGAACAAAATTCAACTGCTTTGCCACCAAACACTGTCACAGAATATGCACCAAATACAACCAGCATGGAAGATATTCCGTTAATAAGAGTCAGTTCAGGAAGCAATGGCACCAGCAGCGCAGGCGCTTCTGTAAACGGCGACGCAACTACCACAGACCCAAATACTGCCGACAGCAGTGATATGGGCACTACTATATTTCCCCTGGAACTCAGCAATACATCATCGTTAATTGGAAGTGGCAGCTTTCGCCATTCCAAGCATATAGTTAAAAGAGGTCTAAATTTTAAATTGGTTTTCCGTTTTCAATAAGCAAACACCTTAACCAGCCGACTTTTGAAAACGTCAATGCATAGGAAATCACAGTCTTGCGGGCAAGAAAATTTTATCTTGGCTTCTGGCTAACAATTTACTAGTAATTACAAATTTTGAGGTTCATTTTGAAAAAAATTAGTTGTTTACACTTACTTTCATGAAGGAATGTTGAAAATATACATTTATGCATAAAAAAAATAAACATCTAGAGAAAGCGTTGTAAAAATTTAGGCTGGTTGACAGTTGAGTTGGAAGGGTCATCGTCCTCAGCTCCGTGAAGCGAAGGGTCAAATAAATTATCAATTAATGAGTAGAAACTTGGTTTGGTATGTTCTACCACCGGGAAATTATTGGAGACTCCGACCTTGGGCGGCCTCGAATAGAAAGCTTCAGAGGGTCTTACTTCATTCCAATGAACAAAGTCCAGGAGAGGAATCGCTTCGGAATTCGAGCAATCTGCTGCCGGGTTTCTAAAAAGACGAAGGGCTTATTAAAACTGAAGCATATTACAATTGGTGAAGAGAGCCGAGCTGTGCTTCCTGGATACCTTTGAAGCTCTGGAGCAAGAAAGACGATGGGTTGGATTGAACTAATGGAATCACTAGTATCACATAATACTCTGGCGAGGCTTATATTTCGAACGGCCTGAAGTTGACTTGGCGTAAAGTGGCCAGGATTTTCATACCAGAAGCGATCTCCCTTCCGGATGTTTCGAAATGTCTGACCAATTATGCAAGCAAATGTGGATCCTACGAGACCACCGCGAACAGGCAGTTCAAGCATACCCCCTGGAAACAAATCAATGTCCCAAGGGTTCTCGTAAACTTCTGCCAACTTTTTTACCTTTGCTGCAGTTAAAAAAATAAGCAGAAATTAGAAATTAATTGAACTTGTGATTGAAATTGGACTTGAAAAATTAACCAGAGTACTTACAGGCATCGAAACTCGTAGCTTGAGCAAAATCATCCCAAGTGACCAGCGGACCATTATGTTTGAGTGGTTTGAGAAGTCCGCATGCGTCCCGCCATCTGAGATAAGGTGGAAGTCCATGGTCTCTTCCGCTAAAAGAAACGTATTAATTATTTTCTGTCGGTTAATAAAATGAAGTGGAAGGGGATACTCACCGTTGAATGTTAATGGCGGCGAGGTCGAGGCCCTTGTGACCAGGCGTCCTAAATAAATGATTCGTCAGGTCGGCAGTAATGAATTCATCACGACGTTGAGATCTCTTGGTGGTAAGCCCTAACGTAATCCAATCCACTTCCCCCAAATTATGAAGATTAGAAGGGCTCATCAATTCCATGCTCAAATTGACTCCTGGAGAGTAAGAAAAGTTCAGCGCACTGGGGATAGCACGGGACGACATGACTGCGTTGACTCACGGTACGGCAGTTCCTTGTGAGATGAGTCCCATCGCGGAATATTCGCTTCAACCAATGAATGTCCAAAGCGAAATGCGGCTGATCCAAAGGCGTTCGGTACAGTTCCGTCGACGCTTCTGTTGTATCCATCATAGTAACCGGTACGCAACGCCCTGAGCCCAAACGTCTAAGAAAAATCATATGAATTGATTCGTTCCAAAAAAAAATTAACTGCGACTAACCTTGATTGCGTTGGGTCCAAGGACGAGTGGTAAAAATTCACGGAATGTTATATGCTGCAACAGTCCGACCACAACTTTTCTGGTTTCTTGGAACGTAGTTTCCTAAAAAGTAGAAAAAATGCATCCATTTGTTTAAAAAGAATTTTTTTTACAGCACACGATTAACTCACTTCACTCCACTGCGGATTCATAAACGTCAATTTCTGAGCGATGGAATTGTGCTGCCTCAACCAAATCGTATGCATTGCTGCGAGTCCTGGATGCTCATTGACTCTTGTATCCCCGGCCTTGAAACAGAATAACCTAGGGGAGGTGACTTTGCATTCTCCGGGTTCCGGGTTCTGGAGTCGCGGTAACAAAGGTTTCCGATTCGATATATGATGGAACCTCAGCTTTCCACCACGGAAGAGTCGAAGAAGACGCAATTCATCCTCAGTGGAGCCATAAATAACACTTCCATCCAGCCAGGACGTGAGCTAAATTTCAGCAGAGAAAAGAGGTCATCATTACATACCCTGTAATTCGAAATCAGAGAATTGTATTTCAAACTTGATTCAATTGTTCTCGGGCTCCCAAGCGACAGTCTGGACGAGGACTCGGTGAGCTCCGGATGAATTCCAGGCAATCCATTGTTCCATTGTAATAAGAGTCGTCCAATGGGATTGGAATCGGGAGACAGTCCGGGTGTTTTTCTACTTCCCGGCAGCATTTTAAAACGGAATTGTTAAAACCTCGCGTCTGAGCAGTTAATGTTAAATCGTGGTCCAGGAACTGTCCCCACCTGAGGGTTACGCATTCAAAATTTGCCAAAATGAAATTTAAAAGGAATTGAAAGTTACTGCATAAGCATCAGGGTATGAGCTGAGGATGTTATTGAAACGTCCTTGTGAATATGGGTAGAAATTTTTCGAGCTGACGGCAATGCGTTTCCAGTGACAGACTTCCGAATTGTGGAAACACCTGAAAATAAGAATTTGAGCAATTCAGTGTTCCATCCAATTGTATTTTAGTTCTAGCTACCTACCATCATCATATTCAGGCAGCAGGTAGCGAGCGAATGGATGGAAGCTGGAACCAGCAGTTGGGTTCTTGACATTATTACAAGTCCCGTCTGCAGTCCGATAAATCCTAGAAGTGTCACTACATTCTGTGGCAGGGCGTCTGGAAGTGACAAGGGACAATTACAAATGCCTGCAAGTGAAAGTGACAGCAGAGGCTAAATGCCTAAAATCAAACTTTACTTCTTGGTGGGACACTTGGCTTCTTCGAGTGGAGTATCTGCTAATGAGAAAGTGGACAATCTGTAGTTTTCATTTCCGTCATTCCGAAGTTGGGACAATCTTAAAAACAGGTTGAACGAGCACTAAAATGAAATCAATTTTGTATGAAATGAATCCAGATGGACTTACTGCTCCTTGAGGGATAGCGTGGCCCCGAGTGATGCATAAGCGTATCTGGACAATTCTTTCGCTTGTGGAGTCTGGTGATTAATCGCTGCTAAGTAGAATGCTGGATGGTCGCTTGGGAGGAAGATATCTGGGAGCATTAACAAAGGAAATATCAGTAAACCAGATCTAACTGCAATGAATTGAATTATAAAATACAATAAGATAACATTATTTCTGTTTAGACAATTCCATCGGGTCCAGCGATGGAGCAGCGTCATATGAAACTAGTGTGGATTGAATTGTAAGGATTTTAATTACTTTTCGCATAGAGATTTGGTTCTATTGTTTCAAAGATTTCCTTTGCTTCCAGAACACCCAATTCCACAGCTCTAACCACGAGAGGAGCATAAGTCAGACCACTTTCACTCTCACCAAAACTTTCACCCGTGGGAACTTTACTACTGGCACCGTCAGTTTCTACTGACACTGAAGATGGTGGTGGAGGAATTGATTGGGCAAAATGAATGAACAAAGTTATAATTAGGAGCACGAGATGACTATTCATCGCCTCCGCTTCCTTTCAGCCTGGAGTGTGGAAATTGCGCTCACGGATCCAAACAGGACACGAGCTGTGACCTGGAAGAAAAAATCAAACCTTTATTAGTTCCTGTTAAATTTTGAGCAAAAGCCACAAACGATTTGCGGATTCAACAACAGGAATCAAAATGAAGGGGCAATTGAAATCACCCAGTGGACTTATTCCGTGACATCCGAGCTGCAGCATGCTTACACAGTTCACACGGATTGGTATCTAGTTTAGCGGAAGGACGCTTCCGCCCATTTTTGTAAGTTATTGTTCGTAATATGCAGGTCATCTCTCAGAAACTTAGGAATTGATTCAAAATTTAAACCTATAGCATCCCAGGGAAGCTGCTTTTCAGTAAATTGATTGCAAGATGGAAACTGCAAACATGACGCTTTCTTATTTGCTCGTGAAGGTGAAGGTGATAGTGAGGGATACCTCCAATTCCACTTCAAAGTACCTTCATTTGCGGTAGTTTCTTATACTAATAATAACGAAGAATATAAGGGAAAGATGTTTACCTGGACCGTGGGAAAATTGGTTTGATTTTTGGTGGCTGACGCTGGAGGATTGTTGACTGCGGTGGTGGGGGAAGTAGATGAGTTCCCGGATCGTGTGGACATGGTGTCTTTGGAGTTGCTCGAAGCCAACTAACCGATTGACCCAGATATCCAACCACTCTCTGTATACCAACAACCAAGTAGTGGGAAGGTTTCCTTTAACTGTGCCGATGAGAGCGAGTCTGTCCCGTTACAGCTACCAAAGAGAAATGCAGCCCAAAATACTCATATTCTTTTGATCAGCATCCTTAGAAGAGCCTTCGCCTAAACTGTTTCTTCGTAGTCACTCAACTGCTTCTGCCGGACGCTCCGAGATCAGTAGGCCACGGCATCAAAACTCCCTTTTACATGATCTCAACTTATGCCCCCAGGGCATCGGCGGAATAAAGGAGACCCAGATGATGAACTTTTCAAAAATTGAATTAGGTTAACAAGTTTTCAGGTGAGGCTCAAGTTCCCATAAAGACGCTTCCACCCTGAGAGCTCCTCCTTCCCCAAACCGCCCGATGCTGTGAAACCAGAGCGAACCGACGCCTGATTTTCTTTATCCACTTTTGCAGTCCAATTTGCATTGTTAAGAATTTACCGGTCATCAACAACAATGTCAATTGCACTCTAACTGCACTTTTGCTTCATTTCACTCTCTGTAACCCCAAAACCTAAATACCCAGACCCAGATTCTTCACTTCTAAACCTCTCAGCACAAACTAATTCCACGTTCATGTTGTGAGTTTAATGGGCCGAAAATTATAGCTCAACTTTTTTCTTTAAAAAAGTCAGGATCGTACTCGGCTAATACGGGAGTAATACGAGACTTGTTAGGTTAGTTTCGAACTTTGACCCATCCCATTAGTAAGTAGTGTGGCAAAGTCAACGTGGGATACGGTGGCCCTCGTCGAAGCTGAATGATTATCTTACGACTATATTTTGGCTTCCAACAGTCGATGTCGACAATGAAATCATACCACAATTGAAAAAGCATGAACTGCTATAGGCCTTTTAAAATGTAAGGGAAGAATAATCAAAATCTTACAGTGAATAATTGGCCGAAGATGAAGATGAAATCCCGCGATAAACGTCTTTACCCAACTGTTTTTATTTAGACAAAGTACGATTAAAATTAATCCTTCTGCGCGGCAGCAACAATTTCTGCTTGTTTCGCAGCCTTGCGGTCGTCGCGTCGCTTCCTGGCTTCCTTCACCTTTGACCGGCGGGCTTCAGCAACGTCACTGTAATAAAAACAGATATATTAAGTCTCATTAGCCTGAATCGTGTGGAAACCCGAAATCAAAGAATGCCACTCACGTCAATTGTTTAGACCGGGCGTTCTCTGCCTTCTTCTTGTGGATGTGTTCCATCAAGACACGCTTGTTCTTGAAGACGTTACCCTTTACTTTCAGATAGAGTTGTTGGTAGAGATGTCTATCGATCTTCTTTGTCTCTCTGCGTTGAATAAAAGATGTGAATTAGTGTCTGTGATTTGACATTTGAGCTGAAAGCAGCTAATTGGTGAGACTAAACTAACCTGTATTTTTTCAAGAGTCGTCGCAGGACTCTCATCCTCTTGATCCACAACAACTTTTCTGGCATACGGGCATTAGCAGTACCCTTCCTCTTTCCAGGTCCGCAATGTCTTCCTTTTCGTCGGGCTTCGGTGTTGGCTCGAACTCTTGCCCTGGAATGGACTGCGACGGGCTTCTTGATGATGAGACCATCCTTTGCTAATTTTCTGATGTATTGCCCTGAAAAGAGACAGTTAGAGAACACAGTTTAACAAAGTTGCAGTAAAACACTGCTCGCTGCACGCTTAATTTAATTAATCTTCCTTTGAGTTTTAGCGGTAAGCTGACTTTTTTCTCCCGTTTCGAATAAAAAACAGTGTAGAATGAAGTCCTCGCGATCGAGGACGGAAAAGAAAATACAATTATTATAAATAACGTTTTCACGACGCCTGCCTGACAAACGATGACTCATAAAAAAAAACGCCGAAGAGTAAAACCCCCACTGACATTGAATTACCCTAAACTAAATAACGTCACGCCGTGCGAATAATCAATGACGCGGGTTCTTTCGGAAAGAACCTCTTTTAGCTTTTAGTTTTTAAGTTCAACATTGCAGTGCTTGTTTACTCAACCCTAGCGTTCAAAATGGGAATACAGAATAACGTGAAGAATTTCAAAAATTCGAGACAATGAAACACTCATTTATCATCGACGCTGGAGCCCTCTCTCTAACCTACCGATATATCTATTCTATTTACCCCTGATTTGATGCGAATGGCCGGCTGTTTTAGTTAGCTAAAAGCATCAAGTAATTCTATCAGCTCGAAAAGCGTATCAAAAATAGTCGTTACAACCTTGAGCGGCAAAATATTTATATTTAGTAGAGAGCAGTCATTTTAAGAATGTTGAATTGTTTCTGATACTTACTCGAATTAGCAGCAGAGATCTCAGCCGACTCATTTGGATCCAACCAGACTTTCTTTTTTCCGCAACGCAAAACAGCGGCTGCGAGTCGCTTCTGGAGTTTCAATGAACTACTGTAAATAATTAAAAGTATGGGCAGTTAGAGATGTATATTATACATAAGGGTGAAGATGTATAATTAACGATTAATTAATTAGTAAACTTACCTCATTGTTGGGAAAAGGGATGATGGCTACTCTTCTAAAATAACTCGTGTTGCTCAAAGAATCGGTAAATTTCTAACTCACCGGACGGTGGAGCTCAAAATGTGTGGAGAAGTAGCAAGGAATGATGGCAGAATTGTGAAGAGTGATGCACGTTTTGGGTGAATTTTAACATTGGAAGAAGGGCATGCAAAGAGAAATCATTTCATTCAGGATGGGAAAAGAGGGCGCAGGGATAGGATTTCAAATTCTGAAAAGAGCCGAAAAACAGAGGGAATTCAAATTTCAAACAAAAACAACTTGTCAAAAATCAAAAAAAAAATTTCAAGTGAAAATTTCAAATTTTATTTTGACAAAGTAAGCGAAGTGAGTGAACGTGATAAGACTGCACAAGGGTTTCCAGAAGGAACAGTAAGTGAATCAATTGGTTCCCTTTTCAATTGTAGTGTAGCAAATCGTAAGCCTTCAAAGGTCAAACAATAACTTCATTCACTGGAGGCACTAGTTTTTATTGCCAAAGAATTAATTTCTAAAAAAATTTTGAATTCCAGGTCCTCCAGTGGCGACTGGTCGGAGCAAGTATATGCAATAGACGCCTGATTAACATTGTCTCTGCTGCTGGGGTCGTTGAAAGAGCGCAAGAAGGAAACATTGAAGGGTTTTGGAGTCAAGAATCAAGATGAACAGCAATGGAGTGATGGTATCGGTGGAAGTACCTGCTGAGAATCTGGTCCATGAAATCACATATGATGGGCAAGAGATTCTGCAAACGTAAGAAAAATCTATCAATATTTTAGAATTCGGCTTGGGAGGTGGGTGTTGAGGTGAGATAAAGCAGCAGAATGCTTAATCCGTATTCATCTGTAGACCACTATCAATGTCAGAAAGTCTTACGAGATTGGCACATCGAATTGATTTCTCGGGAACGACTAGTGCACCACCACCTGATGTGGGCGATGATGAAAAAACGGAAGACCAAGATGATTTAACATTCAAGACTCTGCCAACTTGGCCTTGGGATCAAATGCGGAACAAACTGAGGTAAAGACAACGAATATAAATCAAAGCGGTTGTGTTGAATATTGAAACACTTATGGTAATTTAAGAGTAAAATAAATTAACTCCCTTTTCATTTTGCTTACCGTAGAAGTGCACTCACAGAGCTCTGCGTATTGAGTGATATCCTACAGTTGAGTCAGCAGAAAAAGTATTTGGTTCTTGATCCTGTCCAAGCGGACCATCCCGACTCAAGATCTGGTGTCACATTAATTTACAAGAAAAAGGTGCCTTAAACTTGCCTTACGTGCTCTTTCGATAATTATTATTGTTTATGAGATTGTATTCTTGTACAGGGATTGGCTGCAGCATCTTCTGTACTACTTCAAGGGGCAGAAAGGTTACGCGTCGCTCTAAACGAAGCAAAATCCAAATCATCAATTTCTTCCCTACAAGATTTTCATATCGAGTTACTGAGATTACGACAAAACTGGCGACTTCGTAAAGTTGGAAATACAATCCTAGGGGATCTCTCTTATAAAACTGCTGGTTCCAGATTTCCTCAAGCAGGTTTATTTGAAGTGCAGAAGGCAGAGGACGATGGAGGGCAAGGGACGCCCGCAGAAGAGGTTCATAGTGGCGTACCACAACCAAAGCCCACATCTGCCCTCCGTGTAATCGTCCCTCATGAACTTCAGGGAATTTCCTACATTCAAGTATTGATTCAGAAGGATCAGGACATCCTCAGCATGGCCAATATTGGTCTTCTTGGGCCAGCACCGACGCCTCACGATGCACAATGGCAGCAACGACTTGAGGCTGCCCAGAACGTTCTCTTCTGTCGGGAACTTTTCTCCGTTCTCGCAAGAGAGGCTGTGCAATTGAACGAATTGCCAATACCGCCCTTAGTTGTTGGAAATCAAATCACAGCTACGCTTTTCCCGAATATTCTACTGATCATTGGACTCTGCCATGGAAATACTGGAAAGGGAAGTTCGTCTTCGTCGGCCACTCCGAAGGTAGATCATAATCCCGTCCTGGAGCACTCCTTACACCAACTTCTTCGTGATGTCCACAGAAGAAACAGTTGCGTTTCATTACCACACCCAGCAACCGCTCCGGTTGGGGTTTCTAGGAAGAGGAGACTTGCCGGTCCGGTTGCTTATGAGAAGCAGACGTTGTTGCAAATGAACAAACGGTTAGTTTTTTTTGCCTTAGTTTAAATAACTCTTTGATCAGTTAGCAATTGCTTTACTTCTCCAGGGAAGGGATTCTGGAGGAAATGATACGTCAAGCCCAACATGTGGTACTTCGTTTGAGAACAATGTACGTTCTGGATTCACTAGCAAGGGACATCAAGGATCCGTTAATCATTACACACTGGGCCTCGTTGAATGCAGTCACTCACTCTTGTGTCAGAATTAATTTATTGTCTTCTGGATACGATGCAACGACGAGGACCCCGTTGATTATCCATGTCAAGGAGAAAACTTTAAAGTGTATCCTCAAAGATGGGAAAGCCATCCACCTCTCCTATGAACCCCAAGAGCTTCGTGACGTAATTCTATCACAGGTAGGTAATCCGTTCAATTCTAAACTCAATTCAACACACTTCCCAATCTCTAAAACTTCCGGCTTCTTCGGCATTACTCATTGTATTTTAATTTTTTTCAGATTGCTGTTCATCAGATCATGGTTCTGCAATCCTTGACGAAATTGATGGGTTGGTCAGTAGCTGCCAGTAGTTCCCATTTAGGAGTAGGGCAGTGTGAAATATTAGGTAATGCTACTGGATCTCTCCTCACATCTCCAAACGGACAGAAGTAAATTTCTTATTTTTTACATGTCATGTCAATCTACTTAACCGTCTAACAGATTATTATTATTCCTCCAGGGTAATCGCTGTTCGTGTTAGCCCTCAGAATCCTCAGACTGGGATCGAAGTCTATGTTGGATCCCCTGTAACTTCTGCTTCGGAATCAATGGAGACGGATGATTCAATTACTAATGGAACAACTTCGGATGTAATAAGTTACAAAAGAGTTGACCTGGAGGGATTGGAGGGGAAGAATTTTCTAAACAAAATGGAGATTCTAATGGCAGTTTTAACGGATTCCTACTAATCGTATTCCTGCCTGCGTGACAAGCGACGGCCTTGACCTTGAGTATTCACTAGGAAGATGAGAAATGTTAATTTTGATTTTGTTTCATTATTCCTTTGAAAAGTAAAATCTTATCTTTAGTTGTAACTTCATAATGGAAATATGAAGGAGCAAGTCTCGCCTGACCGTCTAGTTATAGAGGACACTCGAGGTCAAGTCCAACTTTGTAAAGGTCAAGGAACAAAGGAGTGAGGGTGGTGTGGTGAATAACAAGGGGTTGGTTGCGTGTGAGTTGGTGTCATGATTTGGCGGGTATTGGAAGTGGGCGTGGCCTCGGGGGTTAAACAATTCAAAGAAAGGGAAGGAGGAAAGGGGGTACTGGAAGGTGGAAGAAGGAAGGCGCTGATTGGCCCATTTCCAGAGAAGCCAAGCGTCTCTTCTTTTTCTTCACCGGCGTGGGTTTTTGTTGTGCCCTGTGCCTCTTCCGCCTGTGCGTTATCAGACCACCGCCACCATCTTCATCTCGGCTCCTTCAATCCATACATTCACAAACAGAGAGCACAGAGACAAGTACGTCGGACGACGTACTCTTCTTCAATTTTCTTCGCAAACTTCGAGCCTTTTAGGCTAAACTTCGATTAATTCCCCTTCCAGTTCCATCAATTAACATCAATCAGGTCAGTAACACAACTGTCTATCGGTTATATCATGTAACAGTCCTCAAAAACTGTATATATGGAGCGGGTATTAAAGTAAGTTGCATCATGAGTCTCGTAGCGTAATTCCACGCCGTCAACCGCAGCCATGCCGTATTTCATGCTGCCAGCGCAGTTTTCTTTATAAATTGTCACCGCGTTGACTGCTTGTTTATCTTTACACGTCCCGACAGTGTCAGTTCGAACAAATCTCATTGCGAACTTGAATTACGCGTTGGCAGCGGCGAAGATGGAAATTTAATATGTATTATGTATTGTAACAATTGCAGGGGATAATGAGTGACCGGTCGGAGGCTACCCGTCTCTACGTGGGAGGAATCAACCCGGAGGTGAAGAGGGAACATCTTGAGGATCTCTTCAGCCAGTACGGAAAGTGCGAGCATGTCTGGGTTGCATTCAACCCACCTGGATTTGCCTTTGTCAACTTTGAGGATGAGAGCCATGCTCAACAGGCCGTTGAAGCCCTCAACGGTGAAGACTTCATGAACTGCAAGCTCCGCGTGGAAGTCTCTCGTCCTCGAGGACCAAGAGGAGGCGGCGGTGGCGGACGGGGTCCAAGACGTGGTGGATATGGGGATCGAAGCAGTGGCGGAGGTTACGGAGACCGCAGCGGTGGATACCGAGATGGAGGTGGTGGTGGTGGGAGTTATGGGGATCGTAGTGGCGGCGGGGGATACCGTGGAGGACGTGGTGGTGGCGGCGGTGAGTATTTTTTCATTCTCGTACAACTACGTAATTGTTATAATTTTAACGAATGGATACGAATTTTATGAATGATGTGTGAATATTGGTATGAATGACTTAGAATTAATAATTTTTATTTAGGCTTTGGGGTTAGGAGGATCTACTGCTTTAGATTAGTTTTAGTTTTATTAGTAGTGTTAGAGCCAGTGCTCATAAAGTCTCGTTACATGGTTTAGGATACCGAGATGGAGGCGGCGGCGGTGGCTACGGAGGTGGTCGTGGTGGCGGTGGTTACGGCGGCGGCGGCTCTCGTGGTACGTATGAACGGCATGAGGAAGGTGGCTGGAACTAGAGCTTTCCAATATCTTCGTGCAGTCTAGTAACCTCACCCGAAAAAAAATTGTTTTGCACTTGTTTCTTTCTTCTCTTTATTTTGTACAAGTTTTTGAGGCGGTTTTCGTCTCAATAATTTTTTTTTACATGACTCCATTTACCATTTGTTACTCATTTAAAATACCGAGTGAGTCCAGAGTTCAGCAGAAGAGTGATGATTCGACCTCCATTTTTGCGTATTCTTGGAATACCCGCAAAGTTGGAGACAGAAATTACTACCGAAACTTTAATAGATAACGCGTTTCCGACAAACTTTAAGTTTAACGTCTTCATCTTCACAGTACCTGTGAACTAAAAACACAAATATTGAGCATAAATTACTAATCTTCAAAAATTTACTACTACATGTTGCAAAAACAAAAAAATATTAAGTGAGTAAAACTATTCCCGGAAATTTTGTCCTCGTGTGTTTGTATTTGTACTTTCTTTCAATTTTTACTATTGAACCACTTACGCCGAGACGACACAACTGTCACCACCACCATAACTAATATCACATCCCAGCAAAGTTCAGATTATACGTCGGCAATTGCAATTCAAACGTCTCCGTCGCCCTTCACTCACCTCGTGACATAACTCCTCTACGCTCATCACTGCTTCGATATTTTTCGATCCGCTTTTTGCAAAGTTTCAAACTAAAAAGTCACTTACTACGAAACCACGATCCACAGAGAACACGATGATCTGATCACCACCGCAGAGTTTAGTGTTGTTGCTTGCCGAATATTATTATTTTGATTTCAGTTTATATTAATTTCCTGGGTTAATTCCCGTGCGTCGTGCTTCAGTATAAGAATATCGTCGTTGTTGCGTATGCCTGAGTGAGACTGGAGTCGAGTTGCCTGTAAAAAAAAAAAAAAAAAAAAATCTACGTATAACTAAACCACTACTGAAAACAAAATGGACTAAAATTGGACTCCGCCTTGTGTAGGGTACAGAGGAAGCAGTAGCCGGGACGACAGCAGGAGTAGTCGCTACGACGATTACGGGTCATCATCCCAAAGCCGCGGTTATGGAGGATCATCCTCCGGTGGTGGTGGCAGTGGAAGTTACAGTTCATCTTCGTCTAGGCATCGCTCCCGCTCGCCCGCCGGTGGTAGGGCAAGGTAATTACTAATACCAAACCAACTCGCGTTAGCCTCTACACTACTGCTACTACTACTCGTACTGCACAATACCAGAATTTTCAAATTGACAAATCAACGGATCCAGTTTCCTTAATTTTCTCGAAGCAATACTCGGCATTTACAAGTTCATTGACCCTGCTCCTAAAGCCAATGGATATGTCTTGACCAAGCAGAATTACTTACCCGTCCATAACCATAACCTCCGAGGATTGTTTATTGTTTTCTTCCTCCTGACCTCCTCATACATAACGTGAAGTGCCTGCACCTTGTCACAAAAGAAAAGTCTGAAACGAATTACTGAGAACAAGATGTCGTTGAATTTTGGTGAATTGAGGAAGCGTTACCGGTCCAAACTATATCCTTCCTCCATTGCTTTTTGTATGTTCTTGTCTTTATCCACTTCAGTAAAAACTGACTGTTTCCTACGTGCATACAATGTACAGTGGCGGTGGCTACGGTGGGTCCTCGTCCTACTCACGATCTGGAGATGGCTACAACAACAGCGGCTACTGATTGACCTTCCTTATCCCCACTCTGCCTCATCTGAAACAGTCACGTGTAAATAACCTTCGGATCAAGGTACCACTTACGTCTATTACTACACAGTACGATTTGCGCTACGTTTTTAAGTTTGAAACACGCGTACATTTGTCCTTCACCGTCGCTCCTACTTAGTCCTCAACGTTTACGTTACCTAACCTCACCGCCATTTTGAGCCAGAGCTACGCTCCGTTTTCTATTGTTTTTCCCTGCGTAATTTGTGTGTACTCACTCACCGGATTCTTAACGATTTCTCATCACGACTTTCTCCTGAGTGCTCCGCCAATCTCATTTACTTTGCTCAAACATTTTTTGTGTGATTTGGGAAAGACACTGCTGGGATGATTTTCTAAATTAAAATCCAAAGACGCCCTCCACGTAAAATGGCCTTTTCGAATCTCAAATCTCTAGTTCCAATTCCTAAAACGAAATGATCTCCTTTCAAAAGTCTGTGATGAAAAAACCAAGTCAGTATTCTATCTTTCACCACCCTCCTCGATCCGTGATTTTTGACAGTCTCGAAAAAACACGTTGTTGTTCGCAATTACCAAAAACTGTACGTGTGATATTTCATAACTTTGATGATTAGCCAATTAAGAATGTCGATGGAAGCTCTAACATTGTGCACGATTCCTCTTCTGATTTTATGAACAGTTCTTGAAACCTCGTTGTTCTTCTACCAATTCCCAAAATCTACACTACTATGCACTTAGCAACTTCAAGTTCAACTTTACACGCGGTCTAATTCGATTCTTCTGCTGGGGAGGTTTCAACGTTTCCCAAACTCAAATTTGCTTCGCCTACGTCCATCAACTGTGGTGGTAATTTTTCTAGCATAGATTACTTAGTCGACATTATGTCCTAATTCAGCATTTTAGGGTTTTGTTAAGCAAGCTGTAATTCAATTGTTGCAAATATTATGCTATAATGCTCCTATTAGTTTATGCCCTTCTGCAAATTGACGAATTGAAAACTGATTTAGCTTTATATAACAATTAAAATTAAATGGTAACGATTTCTTGAGGTAATAAACTTGGTGGAATAAAATTACTAGTAGTAAAACGATTAGCTGTTTACATCTTTCTTGGTGAAATAAAAGTTCGGGTTTTTCCTGGTTAATCAGCAGTGTTTCTTCAAATTCAGTTCATTTCTACAGTTTATAATAATTGATGACAATATTCTGGGTTCAACCAGATTACTGAAAAAGCAAGATTTTATTTCGTAACGCATTCGGGCAAAGAATTTTAATTTCTAATTTTACATTGTTGTTGCTGACTTGATGCTAAAGTTGAAAGATTCCTGATTCTGCTGCATTCATACAATTCACAGAGGAAGAGGAAAGTTATCACACGATCAACTATTCACGTTGTTGGGTAAGGAGCAATTTGAGTAAGTAAACCTTTAACTTTTAATTTAACCTATTTAAATTCTTAGAATTAATGTATACATTAATATGTACATTTATGTATGTGCCATTTTGATCGAGTTTCGAGTTAATTTCTTCGACCTTCAACTGAGCATGCTTTCTTATTGTTGGATTTGGAATAACAACAGGATAGGGAAGCTATTAGGATATCGAGTTTCTTTAACCTACAGTTAACGAGTAATTAGAGCAGACCAGTAAAAACTGGAGTTCATCCACGACTAATTACCCAGTCATACCATTCGTTTTTAAATGTTTTGTAGTTTTTGTAATTCAACCATTCCAGTTTTGTACCCAATTTGATCATCGACGATTCGCAGCAAAATAATAAATTTCATAGTACTCATTATGAATCAATTACTTATTTTTATGCCGTAAGTATTTTAGACCGTGAGGTTGAAGTAGACCTGCAAGTAGCCTATGAACCAACTTTCACTCACATTGACTTGTATTCATGCCTACCAACCAGCATACACCTGCTTGATCTAACTTAGTCCCAAGCAATTCTAAAAACATTAGGATTTGAGAAAACGTGAAATGTTTTCAAGAGTTTCCTGCCATAAACCAGGCTGGAGAGAATACCACCTAAATCTCTTCCAAGCATCACTTTCACCACTTTCTCTCGCTTTTACCTAAGCGTCCTTAATAATTGAATCATGAATATACTTTGGCAACATTCTCCTCGACATTGTAATCTGATTAGCTTAATTACTTTAGCATACACTGTTGATTACTTTCACCATTTGTTATCAAAGGTACACACTATTAGGTCACTCATTCCTATTGTTTTAGGTCATTCACTGGTCAATTCTTCATTATTACGCAAGCACCAGACTTGTGACCCGTTTAGAAGCAGGAGCGCAAGCTTAAAAATTATCAGCCATATCCATCCATACAATTAATTCAAGAAAGAACAAAATTGAATAAAACTAAAATTAAACTAAACTCAACCAGGTTGATTGATCCTAGTGACTAGAGATATTCAATGTGGATTTACAATAAAGAAAAAAGAAAATAAAAATAGTTAATTGTTCTACTAATTGTATTTTTAATCTCTAATAAGACCGATTATTAAAACTCAAATTGTGAATCATGCAGATAGGCATTAAATCTCACTACGTTACACTCATTTTGTACTAAAATCGAATTCAATATTTAACTCGATTATTACATAAAGATCGAGTAGGTTAGCATTGAGTAGTCACGTCCTGTTTTGTGCAATTCTCATAATATTCTATGAATGATTTGTTCGTGAGTTTAGTTGGAACGTTTACCTTTTAGGGATTAATTACTTATTCCTCTCTGAGATTCATGGGAATTCATGTTGTTTGATTACCGTTGATGCGTAACTGGTCTAGTTTATAACTGAACAAGTAGAATAATAAAAGCTACATTGACTATTGAATATTCTAAAATCGGCTTCAACGTATTTCCACCGTTGAGGGGTGGATTAAATGGAACATTTGTTGGTGTTGTCACTGGGAGTTCAGCGCTGTAGTCGCCGGTTGAGGCCTGATTTCTTGATGCCGCTTTGATCAAATACGCCACATTTGGATGGAGATTTGGCAATATGAACCCTGGGAACGGAACCATACATTATTATTTCATATACATTAATAATTATTTTTCCAGGAAGGATTTAGTGCTGAGAATGTAACCCACCGTAGTCGGTTTTGGTGACATTGTGCGCTGTGACCCAATTCTCCCTTTTCATCATTTTGTACTGAACAACATAGCCAATGACTGGGAGGTCTTCTTCCCGGCTCATCTTATCCCCTTCCGCCGCAGGGTCATTGTATCTGCCGGGGTCACTTGGGTTCTCGACCCGAACTGCAACGCCGGTGGACCCCAGATGGATCACTTTCAGATTAGGTTTCCGGGGCTTTTTTGCCCGTCTCAATGACAATGTCTGATTTATGGAGCCGATGCCGTTTGTTGCGACGCACATGTAATCCCCGAAATCAGCTCCTCTTTTAATTAGCAGCTTTTAAAAGAAACAATTTTGATTAAATAATTCCATTTTAATACTTTCTGGCAATAGAGGAAAGTTTACCTGTAAAACAGAGTGATTGTCTGTTTGGTTGAAGATGATGAAGTCATTAGATGGCCAGAGACGCCTATTTCCAGAGTACCATTCGAATCTTGCCGGAGGCTCTGCGATGACTTGACATGTCAGGTTGGCTACTCCGTCAGCGACACCGTACATGTTCTTCCTCGGCGGCCCATACAACTTCGGTTTCACTAGGAAGGAAAAAAATGACAGGATATTTTCCCCCCTGTTTGTTTTTGTTGCAATTAGTATTTTTTTAACGCCTTAGCTTACTTTGAACCTTAAGGGTAATGGACATCTCCTTAGTGTCCGGACGTGCAGGGTTGATATCCGTTGCACGACACAAGTACTTGTGTCTTCCATCTGCTTCTGTCACTTGTCTTATTTGGAGATTTCCATCTGGCAGTTGCTTAAACCTTCCTGAAAACCACAAACGGAATTCATTCGGATTCATACAAAATTAAACGCTTGTGGTCGTGGTGGCAGGGAAAGTGTCGCTTACCTCCCGGCTGCCTGAAATCAATCCTCCAAGCGATTTTCGTGTTGGCCGTATGTCCACGAGCCTGGCATTTCAGCACGAAATCCCTTCCTTCACGTGCTGATTGGACTGCCAGGGATGTATCGAACGTAATAGGGCCTACGGAAATTAATTTTTAACATCTAACGGACTCAAGTTTTGCTTTCCTCAAAAAGAATCAAAGAAAGAAGGAAGATGATGTTTTTATTGGTACACGTACGAACTACGGTGAGATTGAATCCGGATCTTCCACCTCTGCTAATGCAAGTGTACTGTCCAGCATCCTCCATTTTAATATCGGTAAAGTATAATTCAAGCCCTACATTCGCTTCCGTCCGGATGCGACTAGAAAGAAAGTACAAAAAGGAAAGTAATTTAATTCCCAATTCCACAAAGTAGAACAGAAAAAGTAAAAGTGCTTTCCGTTTCCTTACTTTTGCTCTGACGTCCCAACTTTCACATTTCTAGGGTCTTGCCATCCTGTGGGTGGTACATTGTCATTGGCCTTGCAGGAGACCAGGTAGTTCTCACCCTCGAATTTGGCAACTTGAGTTTCCGGTGGGGTAATTGATATACGTGGGATTTTCTGGGCATTTGTGAGGCTAAGAAGACCTGCTAAAATCCAGAAATGAAAATTACTTTTTTAATTGCTACTTTTACGAAAGCTGTAACCACATTTCATAACCCGTTTTTTCTCCGGCCTCGTTGCATTTAAACCTTAGAAATCTTACAACTATAAAGCCCCAGACTTTCTAAAACAGTTTTCTTGAAAACCTCAAAAGGCATAGGAACGTAAGAAGCAGGTGAAAGAGCGTCTGGCTCAAAATTGAGTTGGTGAGGATGATGGAGACGGTAAAAGGTATTTTCACCGAAAATGCCTCCTGTATTCTATTCCTTTCGAATTCAAGCACGCAAACAATTTTTTCAAGCACAAGTAAAACCTCGACAGGTAATTGGTGAAAGTAGCAATCATTCTTCTACTCCTATTTATTTGTCTTTCATAAACACAACTTTAACCTTTTTTTTCTAAACTTGTTTAAATGAGTGAGCATCAGGCAAACAAGGACCATCCTTATCTTTCATGCAAAAATTGGCAGATGGTTTATGCATTTCTTGTTCGG
>JAQIWD010000043.1:0-46929 GCA_034694825.1 Anurida granaria
CCAGGTTAGGTTAAAACAGCGAAATCGCTGATTTATTGGGGTGTGGGGTGTGGGGTGTGGGGTGTGCATTTTAGTAAGGCCCTGAGAAGGAAATCGAAACTTTTGGTGAAATTCAAACTCCTGGTTTTCCCGCCATAAAACACCAAACGACGCTCAACTTATACAAAACTTTTGTCTTTACTCACCGATGTTTCCGGGGTAAGAAAAGGGTCATAGGGTCAAATAGGTCACTTGGTCACAGTAAAAAGGAACCCTGCTATCCTATACATACTAATGAGAGGGCGAGAGACATGGAAGGAACAGGAGGAAAGATTTCATTATCGGAGTTATCGTGGATGATTAAAAGCACCAGTCGATTAACACCCATCATTAACCCATAAATTACCGGTTTAACTAATTGAGATTAACTAAATCTAATAAAACTAATCTCTATTCCAATTAATTTAGACGTCAATAAATCGAATATTTTCACTACTACCACCCTGAGACTTCTTCCTCGAACACATTGGATTGGCTGGTTCTCCCTTCGTCTTTCCTTTGGCTCTCCCTTTACGTCCATTATTCCGGGTTTCTAAGGTCAACTCGGGTCACCCAAAGAACTTTACCCCACTCACACTAATGAATTTCTCAATGAAAATCTCAGAGTCTAATACTGCAATGTGGGCGGCCCTGCCTATAATAGAGTTTGCAGAATGTGGAGGTATCGCATGATGAACGTCGTAGCGAACCAATTTAGTATTTGACTTTAGAAGCGGATGTAGAATGTTGGTCACCATTCCACGATAGGCTGGGCCTACAACAAACATTAGGCAAAAACAGGAATGAGGTTTGGAAGCATTTCCAGGAGTTTCCAGTAACTTACCCAGTACGGATTGATCTCGGAGACTCGCCTTACAGTTAATGATATGAGCAGAGTGTAATGGGACGTAGCGATCTGGCAACAGAGACAAATTAACCAATCAGAACCTGAAATGACGCACGTAATGCGGAAATGCTGGATACCTTGACTAGATCCACAGAGGAGAATGTACTTGAAATGCTGGAGATTAGAATTGAGACTCAGTTTGTACATGAACGTTTCCTTGTAGTCTGCATGATCCTTCAAACTAAGCTGCAGGAGGGATGTTGACTTTTTCCATTTTTGCATCAACCACATCCCTGAAAATTTCATTAAAAGTTAAGCACGCCCCATTATTTGCAGCTCATAAATTATTGTCACCGCAGCTGACGACTGTCCCATTATAGCACGTCCCTAGATGTGGTCCGCTCAACGATAGAAAAGTGTGCAGTTTGGGTAGGAGAGGTTTCATCTTGGGTTTTGTTAGGGCGGATCTTATGATGATGCACCCCAGACTATGACCTTTGGTGATAAAAAAGGAAAACACGTAAAGGTCAAATGGCGATGCGCTTCAAAATAGTTTAATTTCGAGTCACTTTTTGCCCACTTACCCACAAATGAGATTCGAGCAGGATTCAATTTATTGCATTCAATGTAATTGAGAACTTCGTTCACAAACGCGTCGGTTGTCGATGAAAAATCGGAGAAAGTGAGACCATCCTTTTGAAAAAGAACCAAACTTTCATAAAAATCGTAGCATTATGAGGAAAACCGTGAATAAACATTTGTGAATTTTGGTAATTTGCTCACCTGATTTTTTTCTGACATGAGAAATCTGAAAAGAAATGGAAACGAATTGAAAATTTTCGTTACGAGGTTCCAGCGAAGGAATTAAGGAGTACTTACAGCATATTCATCCCAGGAAGCGACAGTTCGAGATATACTTTGAAGAGGCGGAGGTCATGGCAAGAACCGTCCAGCCCATGAACGCAGATGATCAAATGGAGTCCGAGGGGATGGAAGACTCGGAGTTCGTCAGGAATCTGGAAATACGACGGTGGGTGGGAGGAGCGTCTTTTCTCTATAATTACAATCACAAAATTTTAGAACCTTGGAACAGAATTTTAGACCAAAATGAATTCCCCACTAATTTCCGAATTCCTTACGTTCTCCGTTCTCGGCCGTTTTGCTTTTTCTATCCTGAACGGATCCATATTTGGTTTTATTCCGTTCGATGGACTTTGGCTTCGGGGGCGCAGTCACATCCAGGGCCCCAAACAAGTCTCGATCCAAACTCACTTCCTTTGGAGGGATAGGAATCTTCCCCTTGACTCTTCCAGGGGCTTGTGGCGGATCATCTCGGAACATTGCTGGGGGTGGGACCACTTCTACGACATTGTTCTCCTCATCGCTGCTCCAGCGAAATTCCCCTTCGCTGGATTGGTCAGAGACCCATCCAGATTCCTCACTTGTCCCTTCCTCGTCATTGATGAGCGTAGGAGTTGAGGAGTACTTGCGAATACTCAAGGGTGGAACGCTCTGATGTCGGATTTTGGCCATTCGTGAACTCGAACTGTGTCGACGAGGAAGGGTCTGGAAATAACAAAGTGTCAATGTGAAGCTCCAAGCCCATATCTACAGCTAACAGCAGTATGATACCACTGCGTGAAAATATTTACAGAAGACTTACAGCCACGGCATCAAAACTCTCTGCTGTCATGATGACTGCAGATGACTGGCTACCGTTGAGGGTTCCATAGTGGTTACGTCCAGCAGCATGACCGTGACCACCATTCCCATGCCCATTCTGTTGACTCTTGACGGAGAGTGTCAGTTTGGCAGAAGTGACGGATTCACGGCGTGTTGACTTTGGGTGCGAATGTTTAGCAGCTACTGGAACGGTGGCCATCTTTTCCTCCTCAACAATTGTTGATGGAGCCTCAATCTTTCCGCCGCAGCTACAACTGCTACTGTCATCCCCACCGAATTGATCTTCAAAGATAATCGGGATCGTACTTCCGTCCCCGTCTAATTCTTGACAATGTAGGGCCAGGGGTTTGTACTGAATTGTTTTCTTTAGCAAATCCACGATGGGAGTGTAGTCTTTTGGAGTGTAAATTGATCGGACTGGGTTCTTGGTCACGTAGAATCCTGTCAATCAATAAAGCTAGGATTAGAATCCTTTTGATACCGAGTCACTAATTTGACTGGGCCTGGGCCTACCTTCGGTCCATCTTCGTACGCGTTCCATGTGGTGCTCATTGGCAAGTTTACGACGAATTTCCTCCTTCCCGACGACGGAATCCAGAAATTTGTGCCAAGTGAGGATGTTTTCAGCGCAGAGTTGGGACATTTGCTTCGACGCAAGTATTAGCGTCTCCTCTGAATCCTGCAAAACATTCAAGTAAATAACCGAGATACAACTTATTTATTAATTTATACTAAAAAAGCCTTGTCAAGATTCTTTCATATGAGTTTAGGTGCAAAACTTACGGAAGTTGGGTCCACTCCGTTGAATCCTGCAGCAATGTTACAAATCCTGGGTTCCTTCGGGGGACAAACATCTCCCAACTTTTCCTTTTTGAAAAAATAAAAATTAAAACACCCTTATAACTAACGTGGAAATTAAATTCTTTTTTGTTAGCATTTCCTATAAAATATTAAAAAGCAGCAAACACGGACGGAAGCCATGTTTTTGGTTTTTGGTAACAAGAATTACCGTGTTGCTTGTGCTTTCAGAAGCCCGGGTGCATGTCGACTGCCAATGCAAAGCAGTTTGTAGCGCCGTGTTTGCTTCAATTAGAATCTTGATTAATTGTGCATGGGTTCTCGTTAGGCGATTGGTGGCATTGGACGAATTTGAGACACATGAGGTTGGCTGTGTAAAAAATGTAAGAACAAGTTATTAGTGGGTACTCATTGTTTCACAATGATTAGGAGCAGCATTTAATTTAACGTTGGAAAATGTTGTACTGACACTAGAAGTTGTTGAAGCAGAGCAGCTCGATCCATCGAAAGAGGAAAGACCTTTGACCAGATGGACGGCAATGCAACCGCCATGTACCCCGATCCCCACAGCACAGAGATGGAAGTAATCGAAGAAAATAGGCCGATAGTAACTAATCATCCATTTGTCCAGGTTAAAGTCGAGTTCCCTCCTACTCACTGGATTCTCATTGAACATAAGTTTCAGTTCCAACTTGAACTCAATCTTTGTCAACTCGCTTAAATACTTTGAGTCGAGGTTAATGTAGACACGGAAGAGGACCACTTGGTTCAGATCAATTTCTTCAGACTTGAATAGGACACGGAACTTCTTGGAAGTTGCACAGGTCGGTGGAGGTGGGGCAAGGCTATGAGCGTGATTTGATCCATGGCCATGATGAGACGCTGTTTTAAAAATTAATTAAAATCATTCAAATAACAAACATGTCAACCAGGTCGAATCTTTCAATAAAAGTTTTCAGTACTTACTAGTTTTGGACTTGTTTACGGAAACTTCTATCCTGGACTGGAGTTTCGTATTGGCTCGTAACTGGACTTGTACTTGGTAAGAACTGAAAATAATCAATGAAAACCACTCTTAGTTTAATAGTCAGGTCATAAAATATTTTAAGACGCTCGCAAAAGTTTAACGCTCTTCACTTACCCCCTAAGGAACAAGTCAACATTGTAAAATTTATGTAATTCCACAATGAATTCATAGGTCGCCGTCGCTTCATTACTGAAACTCATGATGAGCCCACAATTGACCTGGACACGCGTAGGGTGACCCTCCTTTCAATCCGGTTTCTGGATTACCTGCAATGCAACAAAAGAGAACGGAACCATTGCCTGATTAGTACACACCAAATATGCAGTTATTCCTTTTTGCAGCACAACCTTGTAACACTCGCCCAAATAGCCCAAGAACACTTTGCGGTTAGCGGTCACGAAAAATTAAATGGTTACAGATTAGTCATATAATAAACTAATAAACCACACCACACCACAATTAACGTTAAACTGGAGCAGCTACTGAGCTCTTATCTTGGAGATGTGTAATGTTATTATCGTAAAATCAGCTGATTTGAGTGAAATGAGCTTTGCTTACCACCATAGAGGGAGATGAGCTTAGAAGACGCTGGGGATGCTGATGATGTATAATACTGATGATTTCAAGTAATCACAAGTTAAGTAACCTAAATGAAGGCGTACTGGAATTGATGGAAGTGAGGACGCACCTTGAGGATGAAGAGTAATTGATTTGGCGAAGAAAGGGAAAATGGTAAACTTTCTCCAGGAAACGGGTAAAAGTGAAAGTCCTCCTTCCAGGGAAAGTTTCCTACTTTCCCTAATGAGAAATAAATGGAGGAGAAAAGGCTTTTTCCTTTTCTTCTTCAAGTTTTATTGATCCCCTCTCTCCACTTTCCCTCAACAACTCGGCCTTACCCCTTCTACCGTAACGTTACCCTTTCAGATAACACAAAGAGTGCCCGTTACATGTTACGCTGCTGGAACGCTGCGGCTGGAAAGGAAGAGAAAGCAGAAACCAAGAAACATTCTCCAAACTCGCAACATTTAGTTTCTACCTTCTCCCGTCCAACTTTCTCCAGTCAAAAGAATCCCATGAATCAAGGAACTAAAAGTCCCTTTGATCCACGGATTCCTTTAATGCCCAACCTGCAGTTGACAAAGTTTCACAGTCACTAATTAACAAATTACGAACAAAGTTTGATAAAAGGGTGAGGTGGAAACTTAAGCGTCTAATCCCGGATGCTAACATATTTCTGGATAAAGTCAAGAAGTGAAGGAACGTTGGTAAAGACGCCTGGATATCCCTGGACGGCACAAGCAATCCCCCATGAAACGAGTCCAGAGAGAACTGGTTCCCCACTTTCACCATCGTGAGGACAGAGAAGAGGTCCACCTGGACAGATAGAATTTGATTAACTCCCCAAATGGAATGAAAGTGGTGAATAAATGACGATGGACTTTACCCGAATCACCGTTACAGACGCTCTTCCCTTCTTGAATTCCTGCACAAATCATGCGATCCGTGATTGTCAAGTTAATTCGATCGTAAATCTTCCTGCATTCGGGGGTTGGAATGATCGGCAGTTGGAGCTTCTGCAAAATCGCTGGAGAATCCTTGTCATCCTTGTGCAATAATCCCCAACCAGTCGTATCCCCGTTGCCTACAAATAAATGTAGGTAAAAAGACATGTGCTTCCAATATTTTGGACAACAAATTTAGGATTTGTGCTCCCAATTACCTTTTGGGGTAAATGGGTGAGTAGGAAGGCGGATTGCTTTCACTCGTTCATTAAATTCAAACGGTGGAGTAACTTGGAGCAGTGCAATGTCGTAGTCCACCGTCTTCCTAAAAGAAATCCAATCAACTAATTAATCAAGTATTAATTCCGTAGGTTCACAGCAAGTTCCTGCAGTATCTTTAGAAGAAGTACCGAGCGTATTGGGGGTGGGTGACGATGAGCTCCACCCTGCGTATTTGCTCAGTTCCTGTTGGGTGTAAGAGGTCATAGGCTCCAGCCACAATCCTGTACCGCTGTTGATTGAAAGTGGAACAGTGACCTTTGTGACATATGCAGAAAAAGTGGTTAGATAGAAATTAGTTTTAAAATTTTATCAAGGAGTATGTGGCTTTGCTTACCCGCCGTAATGACCCACTGCGGGGTTAAAATGGAGCCACCGCAGGCATGTTTATAGATAACTTCCGGAGCCCACAAGTCCTTGGCAATTTGGATGCTAACGATGTACGGGAATTCTCCTTCCAGTGCCTCCACTCCGCCAACAATCCGATCATCTTCTTCGAAAACTCCAGACGAATCATGCAGAACCTTTGCCAAATTATTTTGCAAAGTACTCAGAAATACAACAATTCCCAAGATGCTTAATTTCGTCATGGCTCCTTGCTACTCCTAATCCAAATTGGAAATGACGGACGGTGCATTGGGAAAGGGATCAAGGTAATGGAAAGTTTAATACCCTTAAGGGACTCGTATTGGGACTAAAACATTTTACACACTTTTAAAAATAGCATTGAAAAGGTATTAAAAAACGATAAACTCACAAATGGGTATGAAAATGGCTCTGAACGGAGTCCGTTTTGCAAAATAACATAAGGGCCAAAGAGCTATTTTTAACTAGGCATCAAACTTCCATGGTGAGGTCATGTCAAAATGTATCTAAAAACTAAGATAGCCAATTAAGAGTAGAAAAAATTAAGGAGTCAATTGTCTAAAAAGGTCCTGAACAAGTTGAGACTTGAGATTCCTAAATCATTTGTGGATATGATGAATGAGCTGGAAGAAAGGATACAACTTGAACTGCCCAATCCGCTTCCGTTTGTTCTTCCTGGAGTAGCAGTAGTCCTTGACACAGTCAGTGCAGAGGAACATTGGATTCTGTGGAAGACGCTCACAGTCCACCACGGCCCATCTGCGAATACAAAATATGAATCACATTTTTGAGCTTCGGAAGCGATCGCTGTGAAACCCGTTGATGCTCACTTGGCCAAAAGTTCGTTGTCCACGACGCAGTACTTTGTGGGATACTTGCCAATTCGGATATAGCGGGGAAAGACGGAGTGTTCCACAGCTCTTGGAAGCCTAAGGAAAGGTCATTCCATGAATCAGATTTTTCACCAAATAATTACAAATGCGTAATTGAGAACTTGGTTTACCTGACGCTCGTGAAGCAAAAGAGATGTTCACAGTTGATCTCTTGATGGACGTAGACGTATGGATAGCCGAGTTGAATATCCAGCTCACTCAATTTCTTATCCATCTGACTCGACAGTTTGATTTCTCCGATTCCCCAATCTACCTTGTGCCGCTCAGCCCAGGCCCTGACGGCATTCAAACTCTCAGCCATTTTCCCATTCTTCTCGTCAAAGTTGACGTAAATCGTGTCATGGATAAAAATTGCATGCCATGGATTCATATTCTAGGAGAAAATGGCAATAATTGTAATTTTAACTGGATAAGCTACTTGACCTTGAAAAATTAAGCGGATCCAACTGGACTCACCTTGGCCAACTTATCCTCAAAAAGTACCATAGCCTCACTACTGCTAGCTGGCAAATCATCGGGGCATCGAAAATCTTCAGTATAGACCAAATCCGCTTGACAGGCGAACATGGAGCACAAATGACCCACAGTTTGGGTTGACGGAATTTCAAGTTCGAATCCGAATACAGGCTCTGGGATTCTAATTTACAGAAAAATCAAACGCTAGTTTATTCACAATTTTGAGACATTTGTAAGAACTCCGAACTTACGTTCTCATTTCCAAGAGCATGTCCTCAACTTCGTCCACTGGTTGATAAATTGAAATTGTCAAGATGACTTCGGTAGGACCAAACGTGCGTGCTTTGAGCGCATCAGGCTCTAATTTCTCTGCCTACAATAGAATCGAGGGAGGGACAAAATCGATTGGTCCAATTATTCGTAAATATTGCTATAGTTAATTACCCTCAACAATTGCAAACTGCCCTCCACTTGAGTTGACAGGATATCCATGACGTGGCCCATGCGCCACTGAAAATTCCCAGGCTCGTCACTGAGTCCAGCGTAAAGTGCAAGGGTTCCTTGGGCTTGAAGAGCCTCATTCGGGATAGGTCCAGCCAGAAGCGGCATCCGTGAGCCCTTGATCAATGGATCATCCACGATCACTTCACTCTTTGAAAAGGCCAACTGCGGACTGCGCCAGAAAAATAATAATCGGAAGTCGAACAATCAAAATTGGGAAGTTTAAATTAAGTACCGGCCGGCCTTACTTTGTAGCTTCTGACAACTCGTCAAACTCAGCTTCCGCTTGTTGACGAGTCAAGTTGCGGCTTTGCATTAGCAGCTCAATCATCTCTGGTCGATCGTTTTGAATACTGCGAATGGCCACACGTTTGGCGTGACGCTCAACGTAAGAGTAGAAACGCTTGAAATCCCAATCATCCCTTTCAGCGGTATCACGGTTCACCTGCGGTGGCGGCTTTGGCTTTGGTGCAGGATCTCCACCTCCATCGGCACCCTCCTCCTTCTCTGGCGCTGCCGGATCCTGAGCATTCGGTTCGGCCTCGGCGACATTTTCCCCATTCGGCTCACCCATTTCCTCCCCAACCGGATTTGCGACGTCGGCCTCCTTTACTTTTCGCGGTGTCGGAGTCTGATTCCCTTCTTCAGTCTCCCCGTCTTCTTCAGATGACGCATCCGAGTCAAACAAGTACATTTCGTCACTGGCTTCAAACTTCTTTTGCTTGTCACTTTCTCCGCCGAAAAGCTTTAAAGCCTCCTCATCTTCATCCGAATAAGTGTCCAGTCCTTCAATCTCCGAATCTTCATCACTTGTCAAGTCCTCCTCCTCTTCCTCATCACGGGTAGTTAGTTCAGCATTAACCTTCGTCGGCCTGCCTCGTTTCTTTTCCCCGAATAATCTGTCTTTGACAGTTTCAAAATCTTCCTTTTGCTTCTCCTGAAGCTCTTTACGCTCCTTTTCCCGGAGGAATTCCATGTCTGGAATGTTCTCTAGTGGAGCCATAAATTTATCGCAAGCAGCTCGGAGCTTCTCGGCTTCTTTCCCAACGTTGAACAAGGGTGAAATCCATTTCCGGGAATCAGGGTGGAAGACTCTGTCCATTGACATCTTCTCGTTGCCTAATTTAATTAAGAAAAGTGAGAAATAAGGTTAGTTAAGTTAGTACTGTAGAATTTAACGATATAGAAGTTGAGTAGATTCAATTACCGAGCAAATTATAGTACTTTCTTCCTTCCGTACAAAATCCTAGATGCAGCGTTTAACGTTGATTAATTGAAGTAGTACAGTAATTATTAACTTTAGATTTTGTTTGTTTAGAGCTGAAAAAATCATGAAATCAATGTCATGCAGAATGTGAATTTTTACAAAATGGAGACGAATTTAAACATTTTTCCCTCGTCGCCCAAGTTTTTCCAAGAACAAAGTCTCAACATACCCCAAAGGGAGAAAGTTGGGGCGCCAAAATTTAATTTCAAGTTTGAACCTGTTTTTTGCATTTTCATAATTTTTTGAAAATTGATTGTTTTTAGCAGTGATTTAATTTTTTGATGCAATTTCTAACAAATCCAAACTAATTGGTTGTTAATCCCGGATACTCTCCCTCCAATGACATCCATAATTAAGCTCCATGGACTTTCAGGTCTCAGCGATGAGGGTCCGCCTTCCTACATTCTCCAAGTTGATGAATTTCGATTTCTCCTGGATTGCGGATGGGACGGGAACTTAGAAGAAGAAACTTATATCAAAGAACTCAAAAAGTAGGCAATCATCAATCAATTAATCCATAAGTTCTTTAGTTAACGGCCATACTTTAAATTGAAATCAAACGTCTCTTTATTTTAGACATGTCCAGAGGATTGACGCGGTGTTGGTGACCCATCCGGATTTACTGCATTTAGGAGCACTGCCGTACTTGGTTGGGAAATGTGGTCTCAGTTGTCCGATCTACGCGACAGTTCCAGTTTTCAAGATGGGACAGATGTTCCTCTAGTAAGTCAAAAAACAAAATGTGACCTAGGGATTTAAATAAACCAAAACAAGGTCCACCCACATACAGTCATTAATTGAGATCCTTTTGAAAACATTCGCAGTGATTACTACCTCTCCAGGCATAATGTTGAAGACTTTGAAGTTTACAACCTGGATGACGTGGATGCGGCTTTTGATAAGATTATTCAGCTCAAGTATAACCAAAGTGTCAACCTCAGGGGTAATCGCTCGTTCTTTCCACCTTCATTCACCATGCCAGGATGTTTAAAATTCCTTTTGTTTTTACAGGGAAAGGTTACGGAATTACAATAACACCTCTGGCAGCAGGTCACATGCTGGGAGGCACAATCTGGAAAATTGTAAAGGTCGGGGAAGAGGATATTTACTACGGGATGGACTATAATCATAAGAAGGAAAGGCACCTCAACGGTTGTGAATTGGAAAAGATTCAGCGTCCCTCCCTGTTCATCACGGACGCTTATAATGCGACATACACCCAAGCGCGGCGGAGGACCCGAGATGAGCAGCTCATGAGTAAGCAAACGAAAAAATCTTCGTTATGCAAATTTATAACATTTTCTCACAAGTTTCTCCTTTTTGCAGCGAAAATTCTCCAAACTCTACGAAACGGTGGGAATGTTTTGCTGGCCGTGGATACTGCCGGCAGAGTTTTGGAATTGGCACACATGTTAGACCAACTTTGGCGGAATAAGGAGTCGGGACTTGCTGCCTATTCCCTCGCCTTCATCAACAACGTCGCCTACAACGTCATGGAATTTGCAAAGTCAATGGTAACCGCAAAGACCGTGCAGGAAGAAGATGATCGGTTAATACTTGTTCCATTTAATCGTTCTAGATCGAATGGATGAGTGATAAGCTCATGAGGAGTTTTGAAGGGGCGAGGAATAATCCCTTCCAATTCAAGCATCTCACCATCTGCCACACCTTGGCGGAGTTGAGTAAAATCTCTTCCCCAAAGGTAACTAACTATTAGTTGACACATTCAATTAATTCCTTTAACTAATAATTATTTCTCCAGGTTGTGCTTGCAAGTAGTCCCGACTTGGAGACTGGGTTTGCACGTGACATTTTCATGCAGTGGTGTCAAGACTCCAAGAATTGCATAATTTTAACTAATCGATCCAGTCCGGGTACTTTGGGAAGACTTTTGGTGGATGACCCCTCGCACAAGGCCATTGAATTGGAAGTCAAGCAGAGAGTGCGACTGGAAGGGAGAGAATTGGATGATTTCTTCCGGAAGGAACGAGAAAAGGAATATCAAGTCAAGAAAGAGAAAAGGTAAGGACGAGGACATGAGAGTGACGTGCTGTAATATTGAGCAATTTGGATATTTTTATGTTTCGTTCCAGGGAGGAGATGATGGATTCGGATGATTCCGAAGATTCGGATTCGGAAATCAAGATTACTGGAATCTTCCACGGGAATCGAATCAGCCACGACCTTTTCATAAAGCCTGGAATGGAAACAAAGGTCGAGACGGGGCTCTTCAAGTCTGGTAAGTTCAACAACCGTTTTGAATTTCAGAGATGGAGACTTGACCTTGTTTTCTATTTCGCAGCCAAAAGCAAGTACCCTGTCTACCCATACCTGGATGAGAAAATCAAACAGGATGAATATGGTGAATTCATCAAGTAGGTTCCACTTTGACCTCTTTGACCTTCCTGTTACAACTAGGCACTAAAAGTTCCTTGCTTGTTTCCTTATCTAGGCCTGAGGATTTCACTGTGAATGAAAATCCAATGGACACGACCCCAAAGACCAAAGGAGAATCCAAATTCTACGGTGGTTACGCATTGAATGAATTTGACGAAGACATTGAAATCCCAACGAAATGTTTAAAGACGCGTCAAGCCGTTTCAGTCAACTGTCAGATCCAATTTATTGATTTTGAGGGACGATCCGATGGTGAATCAATTCAGAAAATAATTGAGCAAATGAAACCACGTCGACTCATCATCACGCGTGGATCCATTGAAGGTTCTGCCATGCTCTCCAAAACTGTCGCAAAATCATCGCCGGATTCCAAGATTTTTGTTCCAAAAACTGGAGAAGTGCTGGACGTCACTTCCGAGAGTCACATTTACCAAGTGAAGCTCCGGGATTCCCTCATGTCCTCCATTGTCTTCCGGAAAGGAAGGGAAGCGGAAATTGCTTGGGTCGATGGTCGCGTCGTGTTCAAAGGGGATGAACCCCAGGAATCCGAAGAGGCTGGGACTCCAGAGACTCCAGAAGAGGAAGTTCAGCTCCTGGTCCCCATGCTGGAACCCCTTTCGTTCTCAGATGTAATGCGTACGCTACTTACTCTAATTCCAGGATATTAATTGCTTTCTCTTGATTGATTACTAGATTGAGCCTCATGATACTGTTTTTGTGAACGAATTGAAACTCTCGGACTTCAAACAAGTGCTGACGAAGAATGGGATTCCATCGGAATTTTCTGGAGGTGTACTCTGGTGTGCCAATGGGACCGTGGCTTTGAGGAGGGTAAGCCTCGCACTTTAATCGGTTTAACTTACCAATCAATCATCTAAATTCTCAATTAACTTCTCGACATTTTCCCTGCAGCAAGAAGCTGGGCGACTGGCCGTAGAAGGATGCCTTTCTGACGAGTATTACGTGATACGAAGTCTCCTTTACGAGCAATACGCCATTTTATAAGTATTTTGACCCTTTTTTTGATACAGGCAGAATTCCTTTAACTTAAATAAACCCTAGAAAGCTTAGAACGATCTTAGGGCAACCACCCCGTGACCCCTTCGACAAATTTCAAAAAAACTTTAGTTTATTCAACATTGGAGGGTTTGCGAGAACAGGTCAGAAGGAGTATCAGGATGACCTAGAGGGATTCAAGTATTTTTGGAGACCAAAGATAGAAATGCTGTAGAGGTCATTTTGGTGACCTTACCTGAGTGGCGAGGAGTGCTGATGAGATGATGATGGCCCAATGGAGCATCCCCTTATAGTAATTTTCCATGGGGAGTTTACACCCTTTGGGGTAGATGCTCAATTGTTGCTCCAGTGGGATATTCCCACTGGAGTCCAGGTCCCGGACCTTGGGCACATTCGCATGGACACAGGGACGGAGGGTGAAGACGGAGCAGCAACTGAAGGGAACGAACCCTGGAGGGTACTCGCCCATATTGCCCACTGCCGCCCAGTCCTCGTACGAGTAGAAACCACAGCACTGGAATTCAATCTGGATTTGGTCCATTCCAGTCTTGAACTTTGGGGTCATCCAGTATCCCTACAAAACAAAGGTCAGCAGGTCAATTCTAGCCAATTTCCATTTGTCCAGGAAGTTAAATGCCTGCCTGTAATAATTCCAGGAATTCCTCTCCAAAAATCTCGACGATATCATGGAAGTGAAGGGCACAGATGAGGAGGCTGATTCCAGCGATGAGGGCTGAGACTGCGTAGCAAATCACAAGCGTCCAGTCTTCCAGCGTCTTCTTCCTTACTTCTGTCCACTTGAACATGAGAACGTAGAGGTTGAGGAGCGTCGCCGTGGAAGCGCCCATGCCAAGGAATGAGAGGACCAGAGGGACGCTGGAACCCCCGAAAGCGATCCAGAGGTACTTGACCGCAATTGCGTTGACGATGGGGATGAAAATGAAGCCTGCGGCGGCGGCGATGAAAATTAAGCCTATGAGGGCCGCAATCATGTGGAAACGGAGTCCCGATTTGGGCCTGGTGCCCTCTTCCCCTTCGCTTCCTCCGCCCACGAGGGACTCTGAATCGGAAGGGATTGGGCGACCCTTGGATTTAAATTGTTTGACCTTCGCCTTCTGCTCGGACACAAAGTTTTTGACCTTTTTCAAACTCTTGGCTGCTTTGGCTTTGGGACTTTTGGGACTCTTGGACTTATGCTTTCCCATTCTTGGATTTTCTTCCTTCCTGGAGAAAATTGACCCGAGTTTGCCAACTTGTTTGGAATACTTGGCCTTAGAAGCGGAGAGGTCACTGGGACTCTTGGCGTTGGGCGTGGGTCGAAGGGCTGAGGTGAGTTGACCTATTCCGACGCCACGAAATTTCATTTCCAGGTCAAGTATGTCAAGCTAAGTTTTGAAAAACAGATATTATTCGTCTTTGAAATCGAAAACAAATTTACTTCCAAGTCGTCAGGGGGGCAAAGTTCATTCCAAAATGGCGGTGGTGGGCCCTTCGAAAGTGGACATAGGCCCATACAGAGTCGGCTAAGGATAATTCCCATGCGTTTTTGGAGGTGGCCTTAAGGGCTCCTGTGGTGTCTATCATTAGAATCACCTCTTGTTTACCTCAATCCCTTTTATCCATCCAGGTCAAGCGTCCCTTTTCTCTTCATCCCTTTCGGTAGAAATCTTATGCCCAAGGTAACAATTCACTTTCTATTTCCATCAAATCCCAAAAGGAAGGCCAATCACTCACGTTTTGGAGTTGGGAAGAGGCACTTGGATTTTTAAACCCGTTAGCAGGAGTCCTTCGCTATTTTCTGAAAATGAAGGTGATTTTCTTCCTGACCTTTTGCTGCTGGGTGTCACTGGTGAAGGCGTCAGGGGACGAGGCCGCGGTGACGCTAGCTGAAGTGCCACAGGACGCGACTCCAGCAGCGACAGAAGCTCCTCGGAATGGTACTGGAACTCCTGGAGAACCTTCAGCAGTGACGGCAGAAGAAACAGTTCCCGACGACATCTTGAATTGGTTTTTCTACCATTCCTTCAAGAAATTGGACGAGTTCTTCCAGAGCGAACAGGACAAGTGAGACAAAATTAATAAAAGTGACAGCGTATCCAGAAATTTGGTAAATGTTGAATCCTTTCCAGGGAAAGCCAGAGGGACGCTTCAGATGACCTCAACACGACCTCTAACAATTGGAAGACACGTGCGAGCAAAGTGATTCTGAAACTGATACTCATAATCCTGGCCCTTGTCTCCAGCACCCTTTTCGTCTTTGGAGTTTTCATCCTGATGCTAGTGGCATTCTTGGTCTGTAAGTTCCTCAGTCACCTCTTCCAGTGCTTCCAGGAACGGAAGAAACAACTTAAAAATAATTCTACAAGGTATCAAGTAAATGTTTAAAATTTTGGAAAATCGAGAATAAATGTCAATTTAATGGAAAGACGTCAGGTTCCGTGGTTGAGTAATTTGGAAGTGAAGAGTTCAAAGGTAAAATTGTGATCAGGTCACCTTGCTTCAGGGAAGTTGGGAAGCCATTTCTCCAAGATTGTATAAGCCACATACTTTGTTGGCTGGAACGGCCTTGTCCAGCATTTTGGGATAAGCCAAGTTGAGATTGGACATGATGGACTGGAATTCCTCCAAGGATTTACTCAGTCGGGGATTGTGGGCTTTCTCTTCTCCAATGGAGGAGCAGGTCATTCCTACAAGTCAAAAGGTCAATTAATATGAAGTACAAAATTCATAACACACAACTTCCATTCCTGCAGTTTACCTTTGTAGTCATGCGCTGGATAAACAAGGTAGTCATCCGGAAGCGTAAACAATTTGGAATGGACGTTCTTGTAGAGAGACTCGCTGTTCCCTTCCTGGAAGTCCGTGCGACCACAACCGCGGATCAAGAGCGTGTCACCGGTAAAGACCTAGGGACAAGGGTCAACAAATTTTAGAATTCGGGTAAATTCGGATGCATTCGAATGGTGGGTGCTCACCATCCTCCCAACATGGAAAACGTAGCAGATGCATCCATTGGTGTGACCTGGGGTTGACCTAACGATCAGCTCAAACTTGCCAAATTGGACAGTTTCTCCGTCATCCACGTGCTCATCAGCCTCAGCTCCAGAAGCATCCGAAATGATGGAAGTGAGGCTCTTCCCAATCATCAACTTCAAACGCCCGGATCCAGTGATGTGGTCAGCATGGCTGGAAGGACAGAAAGCGATTTTTGGTTGAACTTAAAGAATTTTTGAGTCCTTGAGCAGGCGCTGGTAAATTAAGGATCAAAATTCACGAAGGAGTAAGAGCCCTTACACGTGCGTGTTCATGACATGTTTCAATTCAAGTCCAAGGTCCTTGGCCAACTGGGCATCTCTCTCTGCCAGCTCAAAGACGGGGTCAATGAGGATCCCTTCACGCGTCTCGGGGTCACCCAGGATGTAACTGTAGGTACAACTCTCCCGGTCAAAAAGCTGGAAAAACCAAGAAGAAAAAATTATTAATCTGAAATTTAAAGAAAAAAGGGTCCAATATTTCCCAGATTTCACTCACTTGTCTAAAGATGAAGGGACGACTTGGAGTTGCTGAAGGGTCCACCATGGACGTTGCCATTCTTCTAACAAGATTTGTAATCCCGGTTTTAGAGGTGGGTTGAGCAATTAAGTTTCTGGCAGATGAACATAGTAAGAATTTAGAGGCTTGATGAATTAGGAAACTCATAGCGGAAACTTCTAAAAATAAACAGAAATCCATATCCGTCTATTGAATTTCCTTGCCTGCTTTGAATTTTATGCGAACGGAAAGAACCTGGAGGAAAATGAAATTAGACGCTAAAAGCATAAGCAACTAAAGCAATAATTCTTGCTGAGCCTTGCAAAAAAATTTCGCTGAAAAAGTCCAATAACGCATTCGAAAGAAGCAGTCGCAAGCTATTATCTGACGTCGTATAACCATAAAGTTAACAAAAAGGTTAGAAAGTATTTTCCACGACTTACAAGTGGAGTTAATTTGGACTCAATTTAGAAAATCTGATTTTCAGAATCCTCTCAAAAACTGAAACCGACTCCCCGAAATTTCAGCCTGAAAGCGTCGCCGTGGCCAACGGTTTCCAAGACAACAAAACTAAGTAGTTAAGTAATCAAAATGTTTGAATCTTGGAAATGGAATTATGTTGCCATGGTTTCAGTTTGGTCGATATTCACCCCAATTTCAATTCAAAAAACACCAAGCAAGCTGAAGAGAATTTTATAAAAATCCTGAAATTTCGACCTTTCAAGCGTTCAATAGAAGCGATTTCGTAGATATAAAGTCTCTCATTTGTATTCACTGCGACACGTTCAGGATTTCTCGGGTGTAAAAACGTTTTTTTACGTGAGAGCTAATGGAGCCCTCATGGTAAGTAAATTAATTTTGGTTTAAGTGGAGGAATTAATTGACTTAGATTAATTGATTAACTTGCAGGGATATTGGAGATGGGTATCTCCGGTGGTGTCGTGGGCTGAGCCAGACACGATTTAATGAAACAAGATTCCTAATGGCTCTCGTCCGCCCTGAAATCCTCGCCTACGTCAGTGGATGTCACATCAAGTATGTCCAACTTGCCCTTCCGACCTCTGAGGTCACGCGCATGTTTCATCCCGGACTGGAAGGGATTGAACTCCTGGAAGGAAATCCAGCGAATGGGATCTTTGCCCTAGCCGAAAGGGCACGCCACCCCCGGATCTTTGTCTACAAATTCGAAGGGGACAAGGACATCCTCATCTCAGAACTCAAAGGTAACCAACCAATCAGCGTCCAGGGAGTAAAACGCTGAATTCCCATTGGTCGAATCTTGGTAGGTGGAGCTGAGAATCGATATCGAGCCATTCGATTTGACGACGGGGAATACTTGCACACCATGAGCGGAGTTCCTGAACTTTGCATTTCCGTCTGGAAATGGACCACAGGGGAACAACTCATGGTGGTCAACTGCTTAGAAAAAGGATACGAATCGGATCTACTCATTTCGTAAGGGCCAACAAAACTTTAGAACACAGATTTGGACCAGTTGAACCCTTGACCTCATTTTTGTCCCTTAGGAGCGTAAACAGCGACATTTGGTTGGAATGGTCGCAGACCTACATCACATTCTACGAACTGACGACATTTAGTAATGAGAAGACGGTGATCCGGAGCGATGTCGCCATACCCTCAAACGATTTTGTCCTGGACGAACCTGATCCCCGATTTGGGAACCCATACAGCATTGACATTATTTCAGTCACCTTTGACCTTGCCGGGATCGTCTACGTCTTGAACCAAAACAATGAAATTTACAGGGTAAGGCAATGATTTCTCTGGAGAAAATGAGACTGGACAACTGGACAATAAAATCTTTGGATTCCCTCAGATGAACTCAGATGAAAAAGTTCTGGAGCCGGTGGGAGCAATTGACATGAGTAAAGAGGGTGACGGGGTCACGGTGGAGTGCATTGTGCCCTACGCTCGGTGCATCGCTGCTGTGTTGAGTTCTGGAGGATTTCTGGTATGCACTGGAACTGGAAACTTGGCATGAATCCCAAAATGTACATTTTGGGCCTGGAATTTGTAGATTCTGACAGTGAAAGATGAAGAGGGGATCAAGGTCAAAGGGCGTATGGATTTCCCTTCAAAAATCAAAAAGTTTATTCTGAATCCTTGCGCTACGCATCCTTACACGTCATTTTACGCCGTTACGGATGTGGTAAAGCTAAATACTGCTTCCAGTGTTACAATTTGTATTAGTGACCTGGTTGACGTTCCAGGAAAAACGAGTGGAATGTGTACTGGATGGGAAGATGAGGGCCCCTTATTCCATCCTGGATTTGACCTTGAGTGAAATCCAGTCAGTTTGCTTCATCGAAAGAGACGCCCAGTACTTGGCCGCTGTGGGAGAGAAGGGGACTGTCTTCATTCTGGACGCTGATACTGGAAATATCGTAAGGTCAAAAGCCATTCCACTTCCTGGAAATTGATGTTTTCCAGCGTGCGAATTTTCCAGTATGTCAAATGGAACCTTGCGTTTTATGCCGAGTCCATCATTTCTCATCCACTCCTACCATTGGTGGCCATTGGAACAGCTGACGGATGCGTCGTCTACCTGGACATTCGTGACATCAAGAACCCTCAAATACTCCATCGGAGTTTCCTCTGCGAAGATACAGGTCAGCCACTATTCTGGAAACCTGGAGAACTTTGGAAAAAGGGCGTAACTCAGATGTAGTAAAGGCCGTTTTGGCTGATTCCAGAAATTGACAAACTGGCCTGGACATGCCGTGGGAGGTACATGATCGCTGGAGACTCCCAGCGCCGTCACCTCTTCCTAACCTATGGACTCCCATCGCTGGAATTTCACTACTTGGATTACAGCAGCCTAACAGGAGCCATCAGAGCCATCAACACCCCCGCCAGCGCCAAGGACAAGCGTCTCCAGGTTGTTCTCCAAGAAACAGAACTGGACGAAGTCCCTTTCCAGGTCAACAACTATCGGCTGGATGGAGAGAGCCTGGAATTGGTCGCTTCACAAGTCCTGGACGCTCCAATCAAGACCCTCTGCTTCTCCAGTTTCAAGAAATTAATGTATGGATACACCTGCGAGAGTCATTGCGTCGGCATGCTCACCTTTACCGAAGATGTGAGCTCTTGATACGGAAATTGTATGGGGACCCTTGACCCTTAACCATTGCTGTTTCAGATGCACGCAGGAGGTTTGCTTGAGCCTACGATCCAATTTGAAGGGGACCTCCCTCTCCATGTCAACCGAATGATCCTTTCGGGTGATCGTCTTTATACTTTTGGGGAAGATGGATATGCCATGCAGCACATCCCACCACCGCCCAAGGGTGCGACCCTTGACACCGAAGAGGTCATCCAGACCCACTTTCCAAATTTCGAAGGGATCCGGGATGGATTCCTGAGCATGAATGGATGTCACCTCGTCGCGATTGGTTACGACAACACCATCGTCCATGTCAAACTCAAGTAAGTGACGACGTGACCTACGACCTTGTCCCTATTGCGTGTGACCCTTATTAAGGATCGAAATTATTGTTACAGGGACGAGATTTCAATGTTGAGCTGGGGGCTGTTGGGTTATGGACTTGACATGAACCGCGTCATCAACATTCAAATGAGATACTTTAGAACCCTTGAGATTCAAAAGGATGTTGGTAAGGGAGCAATTGGCCCCTTAAATGTTGACCCTGCAGTGACCTTGCATCTTTTTGTTAGAAATTGGGGATGAAGAGGTGGACATGTACATGCAATCAGTGGATGATGAGAAACTTTACCATGCGCGACGAAATGAGTCGCTTGTGATGGCAGTCAAGGAAGGGTTAGCTCGCATCAGGGAGAAGGTGAGTCCCCTTATTTTTCAACCCGCAAAGGTCCAAGGTTAAGGGTCCCCTCTTTCGTAGATCGAAGAGCTAATTGAGCTGAACTACACGCGTGAGCCAGCCGAGCAACTCCGCCTGGAGGAATTTGAGCTGGACGATGACGTGGAAGAGCTGGAAGCCAAAGAATGTGAAAAAGACAAGCAAATCGCTGAAATTATGGTCAGTAGCTTAATTGAGGAGCGGGACCAATGGGCAGCTCGGATGAAGCAACTCATATGGGATGACTTCCAAGTCAAAATATGCAAAATCAATGTAGGTCAAGCACAAATTCCTTAAGGTCAATGCTGACACCCTTTGACTTTTGATCCTCTTAGGCATTCGATGTGAGGCGGGAAGTGTCCAACTACCCCCTCCGGCCCTCAATTGAGGAAGAGCTCCAGGAACTTGAAATTCTACGACACGAGAGGCGGATCGAGAAGAAGCTGTTGGGGGTCGACGCGGCTCTGCGCCGTGCCAAACAGGAAGCGGCGGGGAAGGTCATTCGATTGGCCAAGAAACGTCAAATCCGTCATCACGGCATCGATATCTCCAAGTACCCTCCTCACTTGAGGGACGAAATGAGGTCAGTAAACCTTTGTCTTTGACCTCCCTTCCCCCTTATGTTGAATGCTCGTGATTATTTTTTAGGAAAATGCTCAAGGGCATGCCCATGGACAGCGAATCGGATGATGGCGACGATTCAGTGCTCGACATTTTGCAACAAATTAGTTCACCTAACCTCCAGGGGAGCGACGACGAAGAGGAGGATGAAGATGAAGATGAAGATGAGGAGGAGGAGGAAATGGAGGTGGAAGAAGAAAATGAGGAGCAAGAAGTAGAAATGGAGGCTGAAATTGAAGCTCCCCAAGATGCTGAAGTGGAAAATCCGGAAGCCCAAGATGACCTCCCGGAAGCAGAAGAAAATGAGGAAGACGAAGAGGAGGCGGATGAAGAAGACGAAGAAGAAGAAGCAGAGGGGGAGGAGGAGCAAGAAAAAGATATGGGACTTGATCTTTCCCCTCCGGAATCAGCGCATAGTTTAGAAAGTGGTGGGCCTGACGCTGATGACGCTGGAGGTGTGGATGTGGACTTGGACTTGGACATGGAAGAAGAAAAGAAACACAAGATGATTTCCGTGGCTGACCTCATCGATGATGAGCCAGATGACGAGGGTTACGAGGCGGATGCCCTTCCGGATGATTTTGATACCCTCGAGACTGAGGTCTACTCGACCCGAAGACTAAAGCCGAGGAAGAAACGTCGAATGGTCCTCAAGAAAGCCAATGACGATGAGGACGATGATACGAAAGTTGAGGTAGAAGAGGATGACAGTAGTGACCAAAGCGAATCGGACATGGAGAGGCAAATTGAGCTGGAAGAAGAGCGGACTGGAAGGCTGGAGCAGTGCCGAAGCCCTGCGGAAGCCGAGCGGCAAAAGATGCTCAGCACACTTTACGCTGGAAGCCTCACCTATGAATTTCTCGACCCCAATCCGGTCCTCTATGATCAGTTGGACCTTGCTGCTCTTAAAGAAATTCACTCGCAGATCAAAGTGGTCACGGTTAGTGAGCCCAGAATTGTATTTTAATCTCCAAATGTTTGATTTGTTGAAATTTTGCGATCAGAGTGAAATTCGGAAGCTAAAACTGGAGTTCAACAAAGCTTTCCAAGAAGTCAAGGAATTTAAGAGCGTGGAGGTGGAGAGAATCAATGGGCGGAATGTCCGAATTCGAGAAATTGCACAATTCTTCGACATTCATGTAGAAGTGAAGGATTCCCAGCCAACGATTTTTGAACAACCGGAAACAATTTTTGAAGTAACGGAAGCCGAGGTAGACACAACGGGGATTAAACTCAAAATTTCATCACAGATTTTGACAAAAATTTTTGAAAATTCTCTCCAGGTTCCAATCCCGAAACAGTTGAGCGAGCAAGAAAAAGAAGCCGTTGAGAGGGCACGGCTGGAAGCAGAAGCGCCAACCGCTGCAGCGGCGAAGAAAGAAGAGAAGCGCTCCACAGTGGAATCCCAGCAGCGATATGAGGACTTTCTCAAAATTGACATCCCGAAGCCTCTTTTCATCATCAACAAGGAGGAGTGGAGGTGGAGCGCCGAAGAGATTGTAAACTCATTGCTTTTCTGAAAAGAACAAAAAATTTTGAAAATTGTCCAGAATTTTGAAATTTTGAAATTTGATGAGCGCTTTAGGAACTGGCAGCAGCGTATTACAAGAAAGTGGATGAACTGGAACGAGCCCGAGCCGAAAACCGGAAGGAGCAAGAAGCCGAACTCCGTGCGCTCCTAAAATCCAATGGAGACGCCAAGAGTGAATTCGATTCTCGTCTCAAGAAATTGCAAGACATGAGGATCATGATTGAACTCGCGATTCAAATGGAAGAGGTCAAGCTAAGTCGCATGGTTCGTCACATCATGAAGCGATTTGAAGTGGAGCTGGAACAGTCTCGACTCAATCACCTTCTCAAGAAATTACAAAACTCAATTAAAATTACGCGCGGGGTAGGCGCTGAACTTGGTTCCAAAGTTGACAATGCCACAATCCAGTACAATGCTGTAACGGAAAAGGAAAAGATGCTGGAGAAAACGTTCCGGATGGACCTTGGGGAAGTTGGATACTTTTACGACACTTTTGCAAGACTTTACAAGTAAGCGTCTTTACAAGTAAACTTTGTTCCCTGTGACCTTTTGACCTCTTAACCTTCCCTTAATCCCTTGCAGGAAACGACCAAAAATTAATTTCAAGGCTGACAAGAGTGGTGAATTGATGAGGATCGTGATAAGGGCCCTGGGAGCTCAAAGTCACCGCACCACTCAAGACAATGTGGGTAAACAGGCGGTTGATGCGATTTATGACCTGGATGACCCCATGCAAATCCCTCCGGGATGCCCAAAGTCAACTTGGGATCGCTTCTGTCGACTACGTCATGAAAAGATGATTTGTGAGTACGAGGGCAAACTGATTGCGGATGAGCTCAACGTCCTTCACAAAGTTCTACACACCTTCAAAGGAAGAGAGGTCGAGGGTCAACGCTCCATCGCTTCAGTCCTTGCTGACCTCTCGCGTCAGCGTGACCTCAGACTTGGCCACATCCACAACGTAGAGTTCCAAATGGTAGTGCGAGACGGACAACTTGAGCTTCCACAATCCCTCGTCCGACGAGACTTTTACAATGCACTGCTCATTCAGAAGCGATTGGTGGAGGCCTGCAATGCTAAAATCAAGGTAGGTCAAGTAGAGGTCCAGAAATTACGAGAGCAAAGAAAGAATTAGTTGATTGCAATCGCTGATTTTAGAAATACGAAGGACTGAAACTGGGGGGCCTAGAAAGGGCCAAGACCCAACACCGTTCCGTCAAGCAAATTGAATGGAAGTTCAAGAAAGTTCAGCTAGAAGAGAATCACGCGCAGGAGAAACTGAGGGACATCAATACGCTTCGGGTAAGGGACGTGATCCCTACATTTTCGTGACACTTCCTGACCTCCTGATTTCAGATTACCAAAGAAGTTGTAAAATTTCTGGAGAGTTATGACAACTTCAAGGCAGAGTCAGAGCGACGCCTGGAAACGGTGCGGAAACTCCAGAACGGTTTCCAGCGATTCCATGACAAGGTCATGGCCCACAAGGGAAGCATCTGGCGACGGCTCAAGACAAATCTGATCAGTACGGCCAAGGACAACGAGAACAAGGAAGATCTTGTCCAAGAACGGAACTTGACAGTCAGTGACAAGCGGATGCTTTGTAACATTGGGAATCGAACTGACATCATACAAAGTCATCATGAAAGGTTTACTTTTGACCTCTAAATTCTTAATGATGTGGTAATTAATTCTAAATTCTTTCTTCTGGGTGATAGGCTGTGCATAATCATGCGAAGTGCCTTCATGATGAGACAAATTGCAAGGAATGCTGAAGAAATCTTCTGTCTGGAAACAGAACTTGATCGACTCTACAAGAAAACATTCCCATTACTTTGAAACAATGACCTCATTACTCATCTAAACACAATGTGGAAATACACTGCGCTGGGAGCACATCGCGCACTTAACCTTTGACCCTTATCTCCCTTATTACTCCAGATGAACCCGACCTAAGATTACAAGAATCCACAACTTGGCAAGCTTTCTACATGACAGATGGCCCAAATTACGCCCCAAGGTTCTAAAAAAGCATTTCCTATGGAGGTCATTAGAAGATCCAAGTTTATTTTAAGAAAAAAAAGAAACTGGGTCAAATAATCAAAAAGCTTGCACACTGACAGATACGAACTGTTTCTGAGTGTCTTACAAACGATATTTCTTAAACTTAAACTTGGATGGACTTGAAGCGCTACAAAAGTAAATTACATTGCAATTTTCAAATTCTTCATGTCAAAGGTGAGCAGCCCAGCAGCGCTGCTTTAAGCAATGTTTGTAGAAATGATAAGCGAAGCGACAATTGGCAATTTGGAATGCATACCTTCCTAAGATGACCTTTGCAGACTTCCCGAGGGACTTCTTGAATAAAGAAAAGGGGTATAGCAACTGGCACAGTTTTTAGAAGAGATGATAGGATTGTTACAAGTAATCGGTTAATCAATTAAACTGTTTCACTTACCCGAAGACCAGATGATGATAAAACTTGAATGAAATTGTAAGTTTATGTCCATGTGACCACACGTTGTTACTAGGGCAGGAGGGCAGACAAATCTGTCCTGTCTCCTTGCCCCTGCCCTGGCGCCAGAGAGTCGCGTAGTAAAAGCAGCTGAGCTCTGTTGTGGACATCAGCTGTTTGTAGTAAAAATACAAAGTACCCTTCCCTCCTGCATCCTGTCACCTATCAAGGGCTCATAAGGGAACGTGTCACAACAAGGTCACGACCCATTCGCATTTCGTGTGGGTTACCGCAAGTGGCAACAGGATTAGGCCAAGAATAATCTCATCAAGTAATAGACTCCACCACAAAGGAAATCACGACGCAGTAACATCCATTCCTCTCCCAAAATTGTAAAGTTGGACTCACAGTTTGCAGTTTGGAAGGAGCAGGACAGGAGCCAAGTGCCATTTATACCCAAACTATTCATTTGATTCAATTAATTCGCAAATTGGCAACACAAGTTCCCTTCAAGTGCTTCCCCTGCACCGTTCTGTTCATTTTTGCAAATTCATGCGTACGGCCTTCACACGCACATTTTTGGAGGAGGAAATCCAATATTTTGCTCCAGATTCTGGAACTCCGCCGCAGAGAGACATACCAAAAACAGGTGCCGTGACAATCAAAACTTGAGAATTGTTTATCCTGTTTGTTCTTGTCGGAGGTCAACATCGTCAGTTTTGTGGAATTGAATGCCTAATTTTCAAATTAGCAGCAGTAGGGTATTGGGAAGTCCCAAGAAAGGGTTCCCCCCTTTCCGGTTGCTTCAAATTCTCAGTGGTTGGTGACATGGACATGGACTGATCCACCAGAGTGTGCCTTATTTAACCTACCAAACTTCAAAATTCGATCAAGGTTACTGGAATTTGTGCTACGGAGTGTGTTCGAGAGGTCATTGAAGGTCATTATCTTGTGGTGACCCAGTTTCATCTGGAGGATGCCGTCGTTACTGGATGCGATTGAAGCCAAGTATGGGACAGATGACAGGGATGTGGAGGCTCCGATTGGGATCTACGTCCCAAGATTAGGACCACGAAAATCAATACCAAGGCTACTCGTAAGTTATAGTTGCACTGTGCAAAAAATGTGCAATCTTAGCGAATCATTAATCAATCATTAATCACTCTTCACTCCTTTGTAACACAAATCATGACATGACCAATTCGTTTTGTTTGTCTGGAATTGTTTTCAGTTGTTTTTCACATGTTACTTTTTGCACCAGCGCAAAAGGATTCAGACAAAAGCTCTTTTCAGTCTTGGATTCAAGGTCGCACAGGTTTAATTTGCACATAAAAGTTTTGCGGTGCGTGAAAAAAGGCTAAAAAGGAATCCGTTCCTGGTTTCGCATTTTTTGTTAAGGAAATTTTAAATTGGGAATGCGAATCCTTGTCGGATTACAATTTGGCAAAAGTGGTTTCATAAGTCCGCCAGGACGTAATTTCGTGAAAGCGTGAAACCACAACAAGAATTTTAGCAATTCGCTCTGCTTTAGCAAATCCGTTGTTGTGAGTTTTGCGAACCCATAGTGATAAATCGCCGAACGCTAATTCTAATGCTAACGTACGTAGTTTAGGTTGCGAATTAATCAAGGACAAACTTGATACCCGTTTCATCTTCGTTCCACCTAATCATTCATGTTTTAATCTTAGCCTGGTTAGTACAATGCAAGTTTTGGAGTACGAGCCATTGCAAAATGCAAGGTCTATTTTTTGTATGGATTCGCAAGAAAAACGCAGCTTGGAATCAATCGTACGCATCGAATCGCTAATTGTGCATCCTCGTTGTGCTGCCCACTGACAGCGTTACAAAATTGCATTTCATGGTAAATACGGCGATAGCTTGCAAATTGCAATTTTGCAAAAATACATCGAGCAGCATCAATGCGTTTGCTAAGAAAATTTTGTCGCTCACTCAATTTTACTTTTCAATCCACCCAATCAATCTTTGTTGATAATGGCTTTGGAACTTTTAGTTATTCTATAATTAATTAATTCTTTTTTTTGCAGATTTTGAATGGCTGCGGTGTTGATTCGGCAGGGGATGAGAATTCACTGGAGAAAACGTGTGCTGGAATTCTGGAAATTGATTTAGCCCACAATCGACTCCAGCATTGGAACGAGGTACTCTTACACACTACAAATTAAAATATATGCAATTTGTGACAACCGCAAAAAATTGAAAAATTGCAAACAAAGGAACACAAATAATTATAATGCACAATCTGAGAGTGGAATTACCATAAATGACCACACCCACGCATAGGGAACAGAACAAGGGAATTCCTTTTTCACCTTTTAGAATTGGCTTTAATTCATTCATTCTCCATTTCTAAAATTAATTAATCGATCCTTCTATTTTAAGTTTTTTAGGAGAAAAGAGCCGTCTGAAAATATTTTCGCGAAGATTAGTCATAGAGGCTTGAAAAAGCAGTTATCATCCTTTTGTTCCAGTTTTGCAGATTTTGTTCCTGAAGATGACAATTGTAATTAAGGTGGATTGACGCTAATTGAAGGTGTTAGGTGTATCATATCGTGGGGAGTTTCCATTGTTATTTGTTTCCATCCACTTATTAACACACCCAGGTATAATTTGATGCGCGTCTCTTTCCGAAATGCGTCGTTAAATTTAATGGAGCCCTCCAGCATCCAGCATCCCATGGACCACGAACCAAAAACGTGATCCCAAGACGCAAAAGTTGTCACCTTTAAGATTAGGTTGCTAAAATTGCGTCTCTGCGTGTGCAATGTGCATGTTGACAAATTTAACCAGATCAGATGAGTTTTGAGTGCCCTAGTTCTTGTGATTTTGGCCTTTGGCCAACAGGTTCTCGCCTACTGCTGACGTTTCCTGAAATGCTTGAAGAAATGATGAAGGATTGATTGATTTGTTTTGATTTTCTAGATTTCCAAGATCCTCCAGTACACTCCGTCAGTTTCCTTCCTAAACCTCAGTTTCAACAGCCTGGAATCAGCGGTGAGCCATGAGGATTCTTTCCATTTTCCATTCCTCTCAAGGCTCAGTACCCTCATCCTCATTGGGACAAAAGTCTCATGGGAGTCGATTTGGTTCCTTCTCCGCCGTGCAATGACGCTCGCAGAAATCCACTTGTCACTCAACGACTTTGACCAGGTTGACACTTCCAAACATATCATGTCGTCGTCCGGACGTGGTCGAGGGCTTGAACCAGCGAACCGAGGGGGTGAGACGCTGGAAGAGAGTTCATGTCAAGAGTGTGGGAGCCTCAGCAGCGACAGTGGACATGGAAGTTCGAGTGATGACGAGGAAGGGATTACATTCCCACATTTGCGGCGTTTAATGTTCGATGGTAATCCAATCACGGATTGGGAACAAGTGGCAAAATTGGGTAAGATTGGCATAAATTCCAGTCATGTCACGTCACTCACTTGTCAGTAGTTAATTCCAGTTTGATTTCATTTTTCAGGGCTACATTTCCCGTTTCTTCGTCACTTGGGCCTGGCTGACTGTCCGCTCGCCTCAATCAGTAGAGAAGGGTGCCAGTATTTTGAAAACTTGCAAAGTATTTCTCTCTCCAATACTTCTCTCCAGGATTTGTCGCAGATAGCTAGCCTCAACTTTCTGCCGGCTCTTACCGAGCTTCGGATCGCTGGAATCCCGGCGTTGAGTGAACTTACGGGTAATTCCCACAACCTGCAAAATCGTCATCAATCCCCAATTACCCCCGTTTTTGGAATCAATTAGCACACGAGAGGAGGCAGTTACTGATTGCACTGTTGCCGAAAATTACGAGGATCAATGGGGGTGCTCCAATTTCTCACCAGGAACGAGAGGATGCCGAGAGAGCCTTCATTCGCCGGTTCTCATCTACTGAAAACCCACCGCCGCGGTGAGACTGATAAATTTTTTGCGCATGACCTCCATATCCCTAAGTTTTCTTCATAGATACTTGGAATTGCGAGGGATCCACGGTGACCTGGCGCCATTACTGGACGTCACGCTCAAACCCTCGACCAAAGCAAAAGTTCGCGTCTGTTACGGGAAAGTGGAGCTGGAACGACAAATCAGCGTTTACCAAACTACTAATGAGCTCAAGGTATAAAACAAAATTTCAGTAGGAGAGGATTAATGAATTTTGTGGATGACAAATGGATTTCCTGAATTCCAGATTGCACTGGAACCACTCCTTGGGTTGCCGGCTACGAACATGAGACTTTTCTTCTCAAACCCGGAACTGGAAGGTGTCTTTGGACGGGAGGAAATGAGAATTCCAGGAAAGCAGTTATACTCGTACAACATCCAAGACGGAGATGAGATCCATGTTGACCTGAAAATGACCTTCCCATCAGCCAATAAGGAGGCAACGCCATAAGAACTACCATCCTACCACAAACCACACTGACGAATGAGAGAGACAATTCACGTCCACCAATTAAATTCAGTTCTTGTTCAGCCAATGAGACTTTCTTCCTAGCGAATTAAGTAAAGTTAGGAATTATAATAGGATTTAGACGGGGTGATATGTCGAAGTAGTTTTTAGATTTACGAAATAGGAACGAAGAATTTAAAAGCAGTGATTAATGATTCGAATAAGTTCACGGGGTTCTGGAATCCAGATAAATGAAGCGATTATGTTTTGTTTTGGTCCGCTGATCCTGTGCCCTGACTCACCCCGATTATCAAACGATCAATCAAAGTGTCCTCTTTGTCCTGATTCCGAGAATAAAAGTCACGTTCAAGTTTAGTTCGCTAATTGCTACAATTTTTAGTGATGTTATTTAAACGAAGAATCTCGTCATTGGCCAATTCAAAAGAAATGCTAACTGTTGTATTCTTTTCTCAAATTTTCTGAACAATTTTAAAACATTTATTGAAACGATAAAATATACACTCAAATAAGGGACATTGCTTTTGTGAGATGTCCTTTAAAAGAATGTCATTTAAAAGAAAAACTAAAACGGGACGTTAAAATATTTTAACACCTTATAAAGGTCAGAGTATGCCCTTTTACCTTCTTCAGTAAATGCAAACTAGGAAACTAAAGCAATGAATTTAAAAATAATTAAAGCAATTTCAGTGTAGTGGGAACATGAAAGCATACAACATTTCGTCGCGTTGTAAGTAATTGCCCAGATATTTTAATATAAGATTCTAGATCCCATTTATACGGTCTTTGACGCATGAAGCATGATGCTCGTAAGGATTTAAATTAGCAAGGGGCCTGCGTTGATATGAAAAGGGATTGTGTGGGTCAAGAGGTCAACGGACGGAGGTCAGCTCCGTTAATCCTAATATTCTTTAAGTTTTTTCCTAGGTTTCAGTTGTAGTTTCTTAGATGAGCTCGAGATCTCGGAAGAATTTCCGGGCAAAGAGGGCGGAGTCTCCAGGCGGGGAGTCACCAGAGTCCATTGTCTCAAATTCATCTGAATTTCGTAGTCGACTGTATGCGTTCCTGTAGTCCTTATCGAATCCAAAACCATCTGAAATGGAGACAAGTCAAAAGAGATTAAAAATCAGCACTACATGGTCCAGTTCTTAATGGTGTAATTAAATGGAGCCATTAATTCCTTCTTTTATTGATTTGGAAGAAGCATACAATGAACCAGTCGGAAGGTCCAGTTGCAGGAGCTGGAATTGGCAAGGGTGATGACGGGACGGACAAGGGTAGGAGTCGGGTGACAAAACTCTTCCCACCGCTCCTTGCCAAAAACAATCGCCTAACTCCTCCGTTCATAAACTTCTTATTAGACATAAAATTAAAATTCCAATTAACTTTAGTTGGCATTGTTAAAGTTATGGAAGAAGAAGTTGGTGGTCGTAGCAGCACCAGAGGAAAGCAGAGGAACTGCCAACTCTGCCAGAATCCAGGGGAACTCACTTGCTCCAAATGCCGCAAGGCCTTCTACTGCGGTCCTAAGCACTACAAACGTCACCGGAAGGCTCATCGGGAAGAATGTTATCCTGCACAAAAGGTTGTTGCTGAACCAGAAGGTCAACGGTCCTTCACACTCCAAGCGACCAAGGAATTGGGAATGGGTGAGTTCATTCTAAAGGAAATTCCACTGTTTATTGGTCCAGGCTCATACGATTACTGCTACAAGCATCATTCTCAGCCTAAGCTTCCAATCAGGGCAATCTGTCTTGGCTGCTACCAATTCCTTCCAGATGACTTTCCAGAATTTTGCGAAACTTGCAAATGGCCTACGCACAAAGACTGTCAAAATGTAAGTCTCATTTTTGCAATTGCAAATCAAATTGCTAAGGTTCTGAATTCGCAAATTGCATTTTCTTGATTAGGAACCCTGGCACAAGGATTTCGAATGTGCGTTTATGGCCAATGGACGGGTGCACTTTTCCAGGACGGAGCCTACGCAGTACTACCACATTACGCTCCTCCGCCTTTTGCTTCTCGCAAAAGTCCTTCCGGTCGTCTGGACAAAAATGAAGCCCATGATCCAAGTCTTTGCGGCAGAAATGGAAGAGGAGCTGGGAATCGGGAAAATGGAATCATTGGCTCAAGCTGTCCAGTACAAATTCAACCTCTCGTTTGAAATCAACGGGGTCATCCTAGGTGGGATTTACAAGGCACTCCAATTCAAAGGAATCTACCATGTCATGCCGGAAGATGTGTAAGACACAACCATTGACCTTCCCTTTGCAACATGAACCTTTGACCTTGCCCCCAACCTGAATTAACCAATGCAGGTGCTGCACCTGCATTTTTGAACGAATGTCCGAGATTGAGCACAGTTGCATCCCAAATACCCGCTACACGATCCTGCCTTACAAGCAAGGACAGCCGTTCCAGATCCTCCTGTATGCTTCCAAACAAATCCCAACTGGAACGACGCTGACGCGGACGCTGACCTCAGAGGTGACCATGCAGGAAACTTTTGTCCGACGTGAGAAACTGCGCATGATCTGTGGATACACTTGCAATTGTAAGGAACCCAGCATTCAATTAATTGTTGGAATAAAATTAACTCCCACGGTTTTCGTCCAGGTCCACGGTGCCTGGATGGGACGGAGCTCAAGACTTTCATCTCCGCCGTTTGCTGCCCGAATATCTCCTGCATCTCCATGTATGGACGTTACCTCCTCCCTCAGAACCCAACCGACACGAACATGGACACGCCCTGGAAATGTTCCCACTGCAACTACTCGACATCCTACAAGGCACTCCAGACCTACGTCGATGCAGAGATCAAGAGAATCATTTCCATGAAGTTGACAGTGTCACCCTGGAGAAGAAACGAGGAGCTCGGGGTGGACCCTGACCTTCGTGTCTATGAGGTCATCCTGGATGGAATTGAAATGATCCTGGCTCACTCTGAACAAATTGTCCATCACAACCACTATCTCCTTTGGCCAATCAAGGATGCTTACATGAACCTTGTGGCACAGGCACTGGATGTAATGCCAATGAAACTCAAACTCCATTTCGCTGAGAAACTCATCTCATTTGCTCGGAGCATCATGTCTGTCGTCCTTGTCCTCTCCCCTGGAATTTCACCAATTACTGGAAGATTGCTCTACTATATGGGCAAAGGGCTCCAGGCCCTCATGGACACTGCTGGAGAATTGGAAGATGAGCGGTGGAGCATCCGAGGAGTTTTGGATCGACTCTTTCGGGATTCCTATGCCATGTTGTCCCTCATCAAGAGATTTCCAGGGGCACATGGGATTCCGATGGCAAAGGAAATGATGGAAGAATTGGTTGAAGGAATGGAGGAATTGAAATTCGATGGGTTGGAGCGACTCTTTGCCACGGAAGACACCGTTTGACACCGTGCAGAAAAGTACCCTGGACCAATTCCTGGAAATGCTTCCAGTTTGTTAAACTTAGTAGAAATCTTAGCCCAAAATCCTAACTTAAATCTTAAAATTGAAAAATCAAACATGAAAAAAGTAATAAAATGTAAAGTGTACAAAATTAGCCACTTACACAAATCCACGGCGTCCCTTTCACAGGCGAGGAGGGCAAGGAAGAGGATGTCACGGTAGGCCGGATAATGCCGACGGCGTCCAGACTTGTGATAATGGTACAAAAGTTTGGAACACATGAGAGATAAGTCTCCGCCCCTTGAAACGGTCCTTACAATTTCATTGATTAATCTAAAAAACAAAAGAAATTAGTAAAGGTACTGTCCACATAATTTGACCCCTTTGGCCAAGCGGTCAGTAAAAGTTGAACGCACTTCTCAGTTTCGTTGGTCCCAGGGGAATACGATGGACTTGACTTTTTCTGTTCCTCTTCTCCTTTCCCACCATCGGTACCCTGCTGACTCCGAATTTGGAGCCATTGAACATACAAGGGAAGCCCGAATTGGGAATGGAATTTGGGATTGTCCCATTTGGCCCGGATGACAACATGCCGCTGGTCTGCCTGCTCCCATGAACTTTCAATCACAATTCCGTCCTTGGGTTTTGTGGAGGTTGAGTGAAGGGCTAAGCCCTTGAAGTGACTCGTTAAGTTACTTCGGTTGAAAAACCAAACCTGAAATCGAGAAACCAGAAATATCACCTAAATCAACAGCTTGTGTATTAAGAGGAAAATCTTGCAACCCCTTGAACGGCATCTTACCATGTTCCAGTAAATGATTGGATGCTCATCCACGAAAAGGGACTGGATTAGGCAGGAGTCCCCTTCATGTTCCAGAACATTTTCCAATTCCTTTCTCAGTACTAGGGGACTTAGGTAAGGGACGATAATCACTTCACTCTCGAGTCCTTCCACGTCAATCCCCTCCCATGTCCCTTTGTCACTCACTTTCTCCTCCTCTTCCGATGTCAAGACAACTTGTGGTGTGTCTACCATGTCACTGGGCCCTTCTGCCTTCTCCCCAAGTACACCCAAGGGATCCATTTCCACCGTCGTTTCGTCCTTCCCGTTTACACTTTTGAATAGAGTTGTGGCACATTTGTCCAGTTGACCAATAGGATCCAGGGGAGCTGGAGCAGAAGGGTTGAGACTAAACTTTCGTCCTGGTGTCGAGGCGACATTTTGTGTCAGAATGGAAGGATTAAAAGAACTCCGACGACCACCCGTAGGATTGCTGAGATTGTTCAACATACTTTCGTGACTTGACGCCAAATTGAGCCCAAAGAGGTTTGAGTGCCGAGTATGAGAGAGTGGAACGTGTCGAAAGTCTTTGACGAACACTTCTAGAAAAGGGACCTCCCATTTCCGGCAGTGGGGGCATCTGAAAACAAACATTCACAAGTTAGAGAATCTGCATAAAAATTCCGGTTACTGTCCAGAGTCGAGAAGAATTGATGCGGGACTTACTCGGTATTCAGATTGGAATCCTCTGTTGTCCAACCCGCCATGATGTCCTCGTCAAACAGGAGGGACTCACAATTATGACAAATGGAACAACTGGTAATGAAAAAAATCCATTAATCATTTATGAAATTTTGAAGAATTTTAATAGTTTCATACCTCGTCATATGAATTTCCAGCGCTACTGGAAAATGAGGACCGTCCTTTCGGCCGTGTCCAATGTTGAGTGTCTTGGCCATGTTCTCTACCGTTAGTAACGACTGCCTTGAACTGGACAGTGGAGTTTCTGAAAACAAAATTAAAGCAACAGTGAACTACGACCTTTGACTTTCAACTACTTTAATTTACTTTAAACGAACCTTGTTGACTGGGACCAAGTCCTTCACCACTTGCAAAACTCCCTCGGGCAGACACTTGGTCTCCAGTCAGGAGTTGATCCAAGTAGGACTCAGACACGCTCGCCCATTGGTCAACTGATGGCTCAGAACCATTTTCCCCATCAACAATATCACCCGAATCGGTATAACCACCGTCTTCTTTCCCTCTGCATTTTTTAAAAAATTGAATATTATTAAAGTTGAATTTTCTAAGTTGCAAATTTGGTTAATGTATTTCCAGGCAAACGCTTACGCAAAGGGTCCATTTTTAATTCCCGGTGAGTTGGTGTTCATGGCCACTTTGATTTCATCAAGTTTCTTCTTGGCCGTAACTGCCGCTACTGACTTGAGTTGATTGAATCCTTCCATGAATGCTTCCGCCTTCTTGTTCCCAATCGTCGATTCCAGCAGCTGAGTTCCTGCTTTACGCAAACTGAGTCTTCCTGGACTGTAGCGACTAAAGTAAAAAGAAAATTAGAAAAAAGATTTTCATGTTGAAAAATTGTTATAATCTGACCTGAATGATTTGAGACTTGACCCAAAGGCAGAGAAACTGGAGACCACATTCCCATTATCAGCCGAGGCGATTATTTTGTGACGACGTGCTGGAGTTGAGGTCCCGCTCTCATTCCCAAGGCTCGTTGCATAATTTGGCAAGGTAGAGGACCTATGGAACCCTTTAGCCCCGCCGCTCAGGTCCATCCCACCATTATGATTATGATGACCTTGAACTTGGGCATGAGGACCTCCTCCATGAGGATTCTGACACAATCCAATGTTGCCTTCACTCGACGTCCGTTTAGGCGACTCCTTGACCAGTCTCCTCTCCACTTCTAACTTCATCCCTTCTGTTCCAAGGGCTCCCAAGGGGTCATTCTGGGTCACAGGAGTCCGGGCTGGAGAACTCACAATCGAACCCTGCCTGCTATTGAACTCGTTCAAATTCCCTGGACAGGAATTCTCACGATTCCTTGACGTGAAGATGGGAAGGGACGGTGAGCGAGGTGCACTGGAGACCAAGGCTGCTGGATCCTCTTCCACTGGAGTAATTTCCCTGGAGGTTGATTCCAGAGCAGCGGGTGAATTCGACGACTGGAGACCCTCGTAGAACTGATTCACTTTAGTTTCCAAACTCCCATTGGATTCCACACTCTGACCCCGTCCTTCTGCCCTTTGTACCTCTTCCTTTTTCAATTCTTTCAGTTTGGACATGATTTCAGTATCGTTTCCAAAACTGACGGAACGTAACAAGCGCATTGTGTTTTCATTCTCAGGCTCTGCTGGAGCACCGGAGAAATCCAGGCGGCGATGGACTTGAGACTTGGAGGGACGGAGGGGTGGGAGTGGTTCCTCTTCCAAGTCCTCCTCTTCATCCTCCATTTCATATTTAGGAGATGAGTAGTCACCGCGGTAGGTGGACATGATGAGCCCAGCGGGACTGTAGTAATTTGGATCCACAAACGCAGCTCCAAGCGTCCCAACGTTCGTTGCTAAAGTACTCACGCTCGTCTTGACCCAGGAGTCAAAACTTTGTCCCATTTTACCCCAAAATTTATTGATGCCTTCTTCCTGCTGCGGTTTCCCGTCATCGGGTTCATCCGGAGCAGATTTCCCCGCTAGTTGTTCCTGTTCGGGCATTGAGACGTAACCAATATCAGATGAGGCACTTGCCCGGGCTGAACTTGCACTCACGCTTGACTTCTCAGTGGCAGAGGTGGGGGAGAGCAAATTCGTCGTAGTAGTGGAAGCACCAATCACTTTCTGAGGTTGAGATTCAGCAGACCCTCCACTTCCGGTGGAGAGACGATCCGCTTCGTCAGTGGTCGTAGAAAGGCTCAGGCGACGGTTGCGACGTCCCGCTGCCCTGAACTGCGCCACACCAGCAATCACATTTCTAAAAATGCAAAGAACATAATTGAAAATCCATTTTTTGAAAAAAGTTGACAGTTTTGGTGTGACCAACCTCAATTTATTCCACATGAGTTGACTCGAGTTTGAGACATTGGAGGGCCACTCGGCTTCTAGCACGGCCTTATTGTAGTACCCGTAAGTGAGGGCATTTGGGCTAATCCCACACCTTTTCATCTCAAAAAGCACCTGAAAAGGAACAAAACCAGACATGTTATGATTGTTTTCATTCGACCCGGTTTGACCTTTTGTGGATCCGCTCACCTTGACCGCAATCACAGGTTGGTTGTAAAGGCCGCATAGCTGCATAACAACGCGATAGCAAACTTCATCCTTTGGCTGCAACTGATTCTTTGTCATTCGAACCAGCATTTCGTACGCCAAACAAAGCGCCATGTGCTTCGAACTCACCACCGTCACGTAACTTGGTAAATGGATGAACCAAAGGCTGGAAAACAAAACGAAAACTTTCAATTTCACCTCAGGATTTCCAAAATTAAGAATAGATTGACTCACCTGTGACATGTTGACATGAGATACTTGGCCCATTGGACAGGTTTTTCCGAATACTTTCGAGCATTTCGTTTTGCTGATTTAATTTCTTGCTTTGTTCTCCGAGCTACTGGACTGCCAGGCGTACCGAATTCGGATCCTTGCCCTACGATCCTATCCAGGCAGCTGGCCCGATACTTTGGCGTCCCGCCAAACAGCCCTTCACTCAGAACGAAAACAGACTTGTATTCGTAGACTTTGTTTGGTGGAAGACCGGCTGGCTCTGGAGGCATCACGAACAAGGTCCTCTCACTTTGATTCCCTTCTTGTAAGTCTACCAATCGCACACTCTCACTGTCGTCTGTCTCAACCTAAGCAGAAGATGGTTAGTTATCACTGGAGGTCATGGACAAGCATGGACTGCTTAAAAGTCATGCATAGAGCTTACTTTGTCCAGACATTCGTCAAAGAAAGCAAGTCCCGTGTCAATGTCAGAGACAAAGGAGCGTTCTTCAATGAATCGTATGAACATTTGAGTCCGGAGCATCATTTGATAGAACTTTTGATAACTCTTATCCCTGGATCGCTGGAAACCCTGGAATTAACCATTTAGCAACTATAAAAGAATACTCGATATTCCTTAGAGTTCAACAAAATTTTCTGTGTGGTGTCAAGGCCTTCTAAGAGAGAGAGAGACTCTCTAGAAGGGTGGTGTTTACGAAAATCAAAAAAATTAGTCTAAAAACAGTGAATTCTTACCTGAAAATCAAAGAGAGCAGTGGCATCGGTGGCTCCGACAGTTGGTGCCTTCGTAATGGGAAGTAGAAATTTCCGATACCCTTTGAGGATACCCGTCATAAAGCGGAGGAAGGATTCTTGAATTTCCGTTTCCAGTGTACGCTAATGGGAACACGATTAATCAATTTCGAACTTGGTTCATCCTTCCACAACCTGAATTCCCAACACATACCTCCTTCTTCTTAATTTTAAATTCAACGTCCATTTCCAGTAAATCTCCTCGTCGACTCTGTTTCGTCCGACTCAATTGGAAGACTTTGTCCTGGAGCCCCTCCAGCGTATTCTTGAGGATTCGAGCTGCCTTCTTTGGTAAAAGTTTCGTCGTCAAGTACTGTCGCTTATCCTCATTCCTGGAATCCAACAAAGATGCAGATCAATAAAATTTTGCACAGGGTACACATAATACAAAGGGCAAAATGTGACGTACACGGTGACACTCATCGTGTCCAGATCAACGCAAGCGACATCCCCAGGTGGCTCAAACAAATCAAAGAATCGGGAGTCCACTCCGATCAGAAATGGCACTGGAGCCTGGAGCACGGCGCATAAACCCAGGGGACAGAGGGGGATGTAGGGACATTGCCAGTGGAACGGGAAAATTAGCTGCAAGAAACAGAAAAAGTATACTACTGTGTTGACCTCGCTTGACCTGTTTTGTTAGACGGAATTATTATGGTCATACCACTGAAACTGCTTCAGCGACGGCTGTAAGTACGTCAGGCCTTAGTGAATGAATCAATAGTTTCTGCTCCGTTAAAATTAAAAGGAGGACCAGTAGACAATTCTCAGGGCCCAAATTACTTAGAAGAAGACGAAAGGAGGCACCGCTGAAAATAAATTACAAAATGGTTCATAATTTTGGTAAATGAAAAACAGGTCTTGCTCTTGCTTTCTTCTCATTTTACCTTTTCGGTAAAGGTGAATCGTGAGGATGTGACATGAGGACACACTGCGTCGCTGATAATTGGAGGAGGATATGTGGCCGTTGCGGAGAAGGGAAAGGGACTTCGTTTAGCAAATGAGAAATGTACCTACAGAAATCAACAGTAAATTGGTCCAAATAACAATCGTGAGTGACCTCAGGCCATAATTTGTGACTCACCTCTCAATCGGTACTTCGTTAGAATCCATTAAGGCCATTTTAGTCAAGTAGAGGAGGTAGGTCCGAAACGTGTCAAAAAAGGAGTAGTGGGAGAGGATACAAATTGACTTGTTGACATGGATGCTCCTCTCACTCTTTTGATCCGGGAGCGAAATCCCAAGCTCGACTCGCTGCTCTTCGGATAACTTTTCGTCGTCATACTTTTCGTAAAATGTGACAGCTGCTCCATAAATCTGAAAGGTCAAAGTACAATTTTTAGGTCAAGACTGTAAGGTCGATCCGTATTCATAAAATTCGAAACCCCACCTTTTCCGTTGCATCCGCCACGGTGAGAACAAAAGTAGAAAAGACTGGCCGTGGTTGAGATGCATTTGATGGCCACGACTCCACGGTGGCACACATGGGGAGACAAAACATTCCCACTGATGAGGGAAATGGAAACCCACGTCGGTCAATCGGGGGGTAACGCAGGAGGACGTCCGCTTTGTAGGTAATCAAGGGAGGACGATTCATAGATTTCTTGTAACAGAGGTACACGTCACAGCCCATCTAAAAAAATAAAAAATAAAATAATTCAATACTATGGAAATTGAAAAAGTTTTCGTCATTTCATCTTCTACCTCTTACAAAGGGCGGACTTACAATGGTTCCTTTGTTGAGATTTTTCGCAATTTGACAAAAGGCGTGCGGTGCTCGCTCTCCCTTGTTCGTAATTATCACACAGACGTCAGTCACAACTAGTTCGTTACAGGGCATGGATTCTCCGGCCCTCCGAAAGGTCAAGAGTATCCGGGCTGTCGTGTTGTTTACATTCGCAGGTCTCCCTTCAGGGGTAGAGATCACGACTTCAGCGTCTGGGAGTAATCGCTCCTTCCCATCGTACATGACGCTGAAATTTAAAAACATTCATATTAAATCTTGCCCCCGGATCAGTCAACTGAAGATGATGTGGCCGGCCATACCCAATGTCGACAAGCGGAGGTTTGTCCCTTCCACGACGGTAACAAAGGTACACTTCAGGGCTTCGTATACTCCCACTGTTTAAATTGGCTGGATAACCTAGTGTGATGAATTGGGACAACAAACTGATTGGTGAGTTTCATTTTAAATAAAATTTGAAAAATTACCAGACGGTGTTTTCTCTACGCATGAGAATCCCTTTGGAACCTCTTCACCCAGGGTAGGGAAGATGACCGTAATATCAGTAATTGGTTCGATGTTTTTGAGATTCGGATTTAACCCTTCACAATACGTCTCTTCATCAACTCGTTCCGGGACCTCGGGTAATCCCGCAATCACAAAGTAATCTGCAACTGTCCTCTCTTCCATTTTTCAAATCGCTGCGTAGCACACTGGCAACAGGAAGGAATTTGCGAAGCGTAGAATCACCAGTGGCCTAATTCGGTGAATAAAACCACAAGGATGGATAACAGTTTGGGAATATCAGTCGGTTGGTTCGTCTTGAAGTAACATGATCATGATGACACCGGAGAAGGAGAAGAGACAGACACTAGGAAACAAATAAACCCAACCTCAACTTAGATTAATTTCAATGCAACCAAGCTTCAATGCAAAAGGAAAAGCTATTATGGTTATAAGTACTTACCTTTCATACTTCCATTTATTTGCTCAAAAACAAATCAGTTTGAATGGATTACTAACTAGTTTCCTGATTACCGTGTTCCGATGCCGAATGCCGAAACTCCTGGACTTGGGGCCGAGTCAGTCAGTCAGTCACTTGCTATCACAATAATAAAATTAAAGCACAATGTCCAAATTAGGAACCCTCCGCTTTAAGTGGGTGTAGGAGGTACCATGACGCGAGATTATTTCCTTATCTTGGAATTGTTAACTTGTTAATAGAATTCCACTGCAAAAAAACTGCAGTTCTTTTGTATTTGCAAATTATTGTGAAAAAAAGCACCTTCTGTTTTTTTTACCCGTTTCATCCATCCCACGTCAAAAAAAATATGGGGAGGAGAGACGGAGACTAGACAGGGAGGGACAGGGATCAGAAAATCAGATTCAGAGTAACAATAGAACCAAATCAATTAATCAATGACCTTATCTTAATAATCCCGAAACAGAATAGGACAGGAATCAACTTACTCATGGATACCACCTTATTCACAATGACAGCGCGTCGTCGTCTTTCGAGTTGCTTCTACGACTGATGAGAAACGGATGATGCTTGTTGTCACTTGAAGATGAGTCACAGAAGATTAGAACAACAGAAACTTAATTAAGAAAATGCGTGTTAATTTCCTTTGTTTTAAAATTAGAATCAGACAATGTTAGGATTGAACAAAACAAAACAAAAACAAAGAATAAAATTCCATTTTAAACAAGTTTGAACTTGGCGCCAAATTTTGAAAACAGGAGCACGTGATCATGTCCAGGGGTCAACGACCCCTTATTCCTTCCATCGTTTCCATTTCTTGACCAAAATTGACAAACCGAATGACAAACCCAATTAATTAGTTAAACCTTGAGCTTTACAATTTAATTGGGAATTGCCTCATTCTAGCTAGCTCTTTCCCATGAACTCCGACTGCAATTGATGCTCCAATTGAGAGCAATCTAGTAAAGTTGTAGGATGATTTTCATAATTCTTCCCATGGGAATTCACGTGTTCAGCATATCTTTTTCTCAAAACTTTATTCCCAGCAATAGATCTGATGATGTAATCGGTATAATTGGGGTCTTGGTCTTTGGCATGAACTCTAAAGTCCAAACTTTTGGACTCCTTGAACGTGAACGTGAACATGAAAATGATGGACAATGTTCTTGAGCATGCGACTCATGATGGTGAATTCAAGCCAGACTTATAAACATCTTATATCTTTATAATTATTAATTCCATTTTTTCGCAATGCTTCACAGGTTCCGACAAGATTACAGTCATTGCACTACTGCAGATTGTGAGTCGCTACGAGTGGCTCATCTCCAAGGTCGGAAGTCCAGCGGAACTAAACAGAATTTAATCACAGGAAAGTGGTTACGCTCCAGCGATGATACGCTTTCTGATGACACTCATCACAGAGATAAAGGATTACACAGTGACAGTCGGTCGGATAAAACGAAAATCAGAGTGATGGTGATGAGATGAATGATGATGAATCGACGCCGGTCTACACTATTTTTTACATTCGGATTTGACTCTTCAAATTGCAGCAACAGATGCAATTAGACGGTTCGCTTCATGATCAAATTGTCAAGTACATAAAATCAAATCAGCAGGATCTGAGCCAAATTTGGAATTTGCAAGCTTTTACTTGTCGCGGATTCAGAACAGAAGCCACCGATAACATTATATGGCAAAAGCTTTCGATTGTTTGTGCTCATGGCTTCCAACTTTTAATTCCCACTCCCACGCTCCCACACCTTTTGCGCACTCCAATCTTGATTGTTGGTTTTTCCAATTGTTTACGTTTTAATTTGATTTATTCAGAGTTAGTTGGGAATTTGACAGTCGCTCGGTGGTATTAGTTGTGCGAGCGAGCGGAGCTCCATGCCATCCTTCTCGGTCAAGTGACCTCAAGTTCCTACTGCTGGATTCAGCCAGCCTGGACTAATTTTGACTCACAAATTGTTCCTGGTGACCTTTTCCCTTAGAAAAAGGGTGCAGGTCACTTTTCTATTGCTATTGACCTCCAGCGTTTGTTTAATTCATCCCATACCCACGCCCAAATAGTCTCCCAATAGTTCCATTTTTAGTTCTTGCCGGAGGAATACCAAGTTTACGACCAGGTGAGATGGGTTTCTGACTCATTTTTTCTCCATTGTCTCGTGGTGGTCTGGTCATGTGCCATTGTGCCAAATATTCATAAGCCCAAGACACATAGCCCATAGCAGGTCATAGCAGCGCATTAGAAAGGTTTCATTTTCGAGGCTTCTACAACCTCTGGAGGCAGCAGGGGCGTTTTCCTCGTCTCCTTTCTTTCCTAGCTCCGACTGGTGCCGGTTGCCCGGTTTACTCCGTTTCCTTTCTCACCATTCCTCTGTCATTTGTCTCTGGTTGTGGTGGTGGTGGTGTGACCAGACGGATTGACATCATCTGTGGACTTTGGTTGACCTCTACGCGTAACCTTTGATAGACGTAAGTCAAGATAATTTAAAACAATTGAACTTATGACTTAATCCATAAAATCAAAGTGTCGGGCTGTCAAGTCAGCTGAAAAAAGATTCAAGTTCTTACTTATTGTGTCTGTGTGTCAGGAGACAACAATGGTGAGCAAGCGGTGCGTGCGTGATTGACTATGAGTATTAAGCATGTCGCTGGTACTGTTGCCAATTATAAATTGCATGGTTTGTTGCGAATTGCAAAGTAGGAGCACTGCACTAGGGCAGAGATATGAAAAACGCGTGAAAAATGTTGATTTGAAGGTTCTTGCCGCTTTCAATTACGTTTAAAGTCGGGATTACTCAACGGCTTAAGGGGCTCGCTTGCGAATTACAAGACGATTACAGAAATTAACGGAGGAGATAGATTAGGATTCTGATCATGTCCACTCAGAATTCGCACATCCTCCATTTTTGCATAAAGATGTTCCTAAACTTAGTGAAATTTGGGTGGTTTTGCCAAATTTTGTTCATTGTTGTACTTCCAAGGTTTGAATCCCAATGGGTCAAAATTAAAATTCCTAGTTTAGACAAAGAGGATTCTAAATTTGCAAATCCCCCAAAACTGGCTCACCTTGCAAATTGTCATGTATGGACTGGCAGACTTCCAAAAGGAGGAATTAGGTAAGGTGAGTGTGGAAGGAAGGGATTTGCACCCAAATTGCGTAGATCTCTTAATAATTTTGTCAATAACCCTGGACGGACCTCCTACACTACAACAATTGTGGAGGTTAATTTCATAATTAATTGCAAATTGGTGCAAATCTGCAAAAACAAGCTGCCATTTAGATTTCTACTTTTATTGCAAACATCTTTGCCTTTTGCCAGTAGTTTTGTCAATGCAACTTCCGAGAGCCTAAATCCACCATTCATGTTCATTCATGTCCAGGGACAAAGGTCAGGCGACGTGAGAGTGAAAGTGCGATTAAGAACGTCACTCTTATCCCAGGGCCATGGCCAATTCAATTCCTTTTCCATCTACAAACCAAAGTCTAAAAACAATGCGGGGGATTCTCACCTACTTGGCACTTTGCAAAGTGTCTGAGCGCAATTGGCAAGATCTTTGGCACAATTTCTTAGGCAAAAAGAGGCGAGCACATGGTAACCTTAACCGGTTTTCTCGGGATTCTCATTTCTCAGACGGACTCCCTGCCCTTTTTCCTGCTAATCACGCCTTGCGTAACTTTCAATTTTAAGCGCAATTCGGATTGACTTTGCGTTTAACTCGAGTCGGAATGAGGTTGAATTAAATTACGATTATGGCAATTGGAAAATTGGACTGTGAATTTCCTCTCCGTGCGTTGCGTTTGATGGTTTGCCGTCTCCCAGCTTCCTCCTCATCAATTTTTGCAAGGATGCAAAAATTGGGCATCTCCCATCCATGGGATGGTGGAGATGGTGCAACCTTCCCTGGCATGCATATGATGTCTGCGTGTATGCCATTTCTGTGTCTGTTTGTGGTGATCCAGTAGTGAATGGATGAAAATGAGAGTTTGGGCATTTAGGTGTGCCACGTACCTTGAGTCAGGAGGATTTGCATCCACTGAACACCCACCGCCACCACCGTAGACCGTAGAGAGGCAGAGACCGTGGTTAGCCTCGGCTCATGATCAGATCAAGCGAGGAGTGGAGGTAGACAGGACACTAACCACGACCGGAGCAGATTCTAATTCCCTCCTCTCCTCTTTCTGTTCCAGTGCTCTACTAAACAACTATTCAATCTTGGTCATCCCTTCTGGTCAACTGCCCTGGAATGATACCAGTGACGGCGGCAGGAGTGAACAAGACGTTCGTGGACGTCCCCTTGATTGACACCTACCTTGACCCTTTCGGGTGGGAGCATGTTGATCTCAACTCGTGTCGGCGATGGATGGGGCGACATTGGGACTGGAGCTTGTACGCCTCCGGCGTCTACGTCCTCCTCATCTTCTCTGGACAGGCCTGGATGAAGAACCGGAAGGCGTTTAGTCTCCGGAAGCGACTCCTCATTTGGAACATTGTCCTCGCCGCATTCTCCATCCTTGGCTTCCTCCGGACTTTTCCAGAAATCCTCCATGTCCTCAGGCACACGGGCTTCTACCGATCAGTCTGTGAAAGGTAATTTCCCAATGAATCATCCCATTTTACTAGTTTTTACTAAATGTAAGGAACTGAGGAAGTGGCATACAACTGTAAGGTTATAAATTCATCAATACCTTTGCCATTTCAACCTTTTCCCAAACTGGCGTCGGGGTTTGAGCAATATTGCTGCAAAAATTCGCATCTGCCATCCTGATCCTCGGGGAATCCTAAAATAACTTTCACTCTCCTTGCTCATCTTATCTAATCTCATTGAGCAAGAAGAGCTGCAGTTGGGACGTTTCAGGAAATTAGCACCCTCGATTCCTGTTTTTAGCTCACAACGACAGTGGATGCCGGATGCTAATTGCGAATTTTGTAATGGATGATGCCATTTATACTCGTAGTAGTTTCAATTAACTAAATTTAAACCTTGGCTAATATTTGCATGTTAACTTTCACTTTGTTTTATTTTTGCTATGTAGGAAGGATCATAATTCGGCAACTGCCTTTTGGGGCTGGTTCATGACACTGTCGAAGCTACTGGAATTAGGTGATACTGCCTTTGTGGTTCTCAGGAAACAGCCGCTCATCTTCCTCCATTGGTGAGTCACCCTTGTCACCCTGTCCATGTCAATCTGATTGTCTGACATAAGCCCAATATGTGACTCATTCTCATTGGTTTTCTTATCAATTCCAGGTATCATCACATCACAGTGCTGGTCTACTGCTGGGTGACCTATGAGGAATATGACCCAAGTCTCAGATGGTTCATGACCATGAATTTCTTTGTCCATGGGCTCATGTACTCTTACTACGCCGCCAAGGTAAAAGCGGGAATGACCTCCCTCTAAATTTTCTAGTCCCTTAATTTGTTATTCCATTTCCGTGACATGGGGTATCCAGAATTGCATTGACGGGGAGGTAGCTCGTCCCTATTGATTTTTGTTATACCAATTGTCAGGATATCAGAAATAGGACATGAATTAAGCAGCACGCGTCCATAACGACCGCACGCACGCACCAATTTTTGCATTGAAACGCGATTTTCGTCACACGTTGTCCATTTTTCCAAACATGTCACTGGAATTTCACAAAAATGAATATTTGTTCACTCATTTAAATTTTTTTTTTGTTGAATTTGACAGACGATGCAGATCAAGATGCCGAAGTATCTGCCAATGACGATAACGACACTTCAGCTGAGTCAAATGGTAGTCGGAGTTTACATCAACCTTTATTCCCTATACATGAAGTGTAAGTTTACTATTTTTTTCACACTTTTTTTTGCAATAATCCCAATATTACAGGAATTTCCATTCTGGTTCAAGTATTTTATGGTTATTTTTATTTTTTATGGTATGGTTATTTTCCAGCAAACCGTGGGAACTGTTTTGACCGGAGTTACGACGCCATGTACCTCGCCCTTGGGATGTACTTTACTTACTTTATCCTTTTTGCCAATTTCTTTGTCAAGGCTTACTTTACTAAACGCCGAAATCATTCTGCCCTCAACGGGACAGCCAACGGAGTATCCAAGGGGCTAAAAGTTAATTAATGATCGTGGAACTTACGGACTGTGTGGTGTAGTCAAGAAGGAGCCCTGCATTAAGCAATTTATTATACTAAAACCGCCGCCGCGCCGCGCAACCGTTGAAGCACCGCCACAACCACATCTTTTGACAAATTGAAGCCCCACCCAATTGATTTCTTACTTTTCATTTCATCACTCGTGTATCCCATACG
>JAQIWD010000044.1:0-46924 GCA_034694825.1 Anurida granaria
CCCCTAATTTCAGGTTGCAACTCTCCCTTTTCCCCACTTTCCTGTCCTTCGATTTTGTGCTTATTTGCACAAAAACTCGAACTGTTTTGCAAATTATCGGGAAATAACAAGTCCCAAGTTCAAGAAGAAAATTCCAGAAGCATCGTTTTACCAGTTTATCCAAAATTAATGATGGAAGAATTACCAAAACTTGAAAAGGGAGGTCTTAATCATCCCACTCACAACGCGATTACTGAAAACCTTTAATTTAGGAATCTTCTTCCTCAAATTGTTATTGTTATCATTCACTAATTTCAATTTCATTCTGCTACTGGAGTAGTATGCAATCTTCCATGCGCAAAATGACAATTTCCTGCTCTTGTTTGTGTTTTTGTTGTCGTCAACAAGTGCAGCCTTTTAATGCTGTTTGTCTCACTGAATTTTAATGACAACAGGACAGGATAGTTCAGTTGGGGCAGTTTCACCACCACATTGTTACCTCACTTTCACTGTAATTGATTTTTTGTCCAAGTTGCTCCAAGGAATGACTGAGAATATTGGGCTATGAAATACTGGAATAAGATTCTGACCCCGCCGTCCTCGTCCATTCGGGAGAACCGAATTCGGGGGATTTGGAAATGGAATCTCATCTTCCGATCTTGAGAGCAGCCGCAGCCTCTCTATGACTTTGCGAATTACTCTTCTGCCACGACCGACGCCTAGACCCTCCGGGAAACACCCGGGTAAACAAAGATACATGCGAGGAAAGGGAGTTTGGAGGACGTATAAGGCGAGGTATGGCCCAAGTGGATATTTATTCGGATTGGGAACCTTTTTCCTCTACCCATTCCCCTCATTTGAAATTCCAGATCTTCATTTCTAACAATTCAAGGTGTGGACGAGGACTCATGAAAGGAGGGAAAGATGGTTGAACTTTTGACCCCTCTACTTTATATCTCAATTCCCCTTTGTATCCATCCACACCTCACCTGCCTACCAAAGCACGCGAACCCCTGTAGTAATCATTGCGCATAGTAAAATGTTGCTTAGCCTTACCTAATTTCTGTGCTAATCTACAGATTTAGCTAATCAATAACTCAAATTATTATCACCATCATCCTCCAAGTTAATTGGCTACTTTAGTTGTATTTAATGTGAGAGGGGAAGGTTAAGTAAGTTAAGGAGATCACGTGATTGCTCTTAGGCGTCATTTTCACTTTTACTTTCCCTTCCCCTTACTTGAAACATGATGATGAGCGCAGAACGAGAGAAAGGAGCTTCTTTTGAACTCCAATTACGACTTTCTTGAGTATTTTTTGCCTGAATGCAACTATTCCTGACAGGCAATTCAAAACTCTAAGAGGAAATGGAATAGCGAATTTATTGTGTAATTTTTACTTTTATTTGAAAAAGAAAATAATTTAGCCCCCTTGAAATGGAGATTCCTTTACAAAAATTAATAAAGTTGGGAATAAGAAGTTATAGTAAACTGCATTGAAGAAATCTCTCAAGGGATTTTGGGAGCGTTTGAGGCGAGGAGAGACAAACGGCGAATCCGTGAGAACATAGTCTGGATGAAGTCGGCAGTTTGTGATTCTTGTTGGTTCTGAAACGATAAAAAAATTAGTTTCAATAAAAAAAAACATAAAAGGTTTAAAAAAGAAAGCAATTGAATCAAAGTATTGAGCTACGAATTACTTCAAAAGCATCTGTAATCGTCTTAGTCAATGTATCAATGAGGAATCGTGCCACATCATTCTGGAGATTGGCCACGGGATCCCGACGCTTCTTGTTACTTGATCTCCCAGGATCATCCAGTGTCGGAAAAGGTGCTCGAACAAAAATATCCATGTGACGGTAAACCAAGGTTAGCCCAATTTCACAAATCGTACAAAGATTGGCCAAAAGCTCTGGTGGGCCATCCCAATTTGGAATTCGATAGGCAGCCAGTCGAACCAGGAACAGGACATCACCCACAGTGAGACCATCTTTGGAGTTTCCTTCAAGGTCCCTGTAGTTCATGCAGGAGATGAGAACAGGGCGAGAAGGCTTAGAATCACCGGCACCACCAGCGCCAACTTGTCCAGGATTCTTTGAGTATCCAAACAAAAACTGGAGCAAGTCATTTGTAACACAAATTCGGGAATTTGTCAAAGTATCCATCCGACAGATGTCTTTGAGAGTTTCCAGAATCTTGTCGTAGACGTCATCCCTCGGACGAATGGTATCCGCAGGAATCTTGTCCCCAAGTTTAGCAAGCAACGATGTAAAGAGTGTCAGAGCTTCTGGAACTTCTTCATCATTTTGGTTCCCAGCAGGGTAACGGGATAAAAGTGCCACAGCAGCTTCCTTATTCACGTCCACAAAACGCCAAATCTGGAATGAAAGAGACTTTGAAACATTCTTTATTCTAATTATTAAACGTTATTGACCGGAATTTGATTACGGTAAATGACCTGAGCTGGGAGTTTGATATGATTCGGTAAACTTGCAGCCATGCAATGGAGCATACTCCAAACCGAGATGAAGAGCGTGTCAAGATGAGTTGCTTTTTGAGAAATTGAGGATCTCACAATTTGAGCATCAATTGATGTCGCACAGTCTCCGAGTGTTAGTTTCTGGTCGAATAGGTTAAGGCGTGTAGCCATTTTGAATACGTGCATATCTGTTAGTCGTGGAATGAGGATGTCATCCAGAAGAATGAGAGCGGCGTTGGGTCCAGTTCTGGCAAACCGACTCAACAAGTGCATCCTTGCACAAAAGATAAGAAGGCTCCGCAAATAAATGGATCCAGCAGGAGCCGTGAAAAGGTCAATAAGCCCCAAGTCATCATCACTAGTGATACTTGCAATGAGATTTCGGACGAGTCCCTTGGTCTGCATGTAGTTCATTATTGTCGCCTTGGTTGCAAAGTTCGAAGTTGCATGGAACCCGTCCATTTCCTCAATTTCAAAACTATTGCGCATGTCCTCCGTGTCTTTCTGAAGGAACCCAATGAAGGAATCGTCCTTGGCAGTTGCTTTCCAGGCACCTGGTGAAAAGTGCTGTTTGTCACGGACATCCATTGGGAGCACTGTCGAATTAAATTGTTCCACAGACGTTATGCTGTATCTCTTTGGTGTATTTCTTGGAGCTGGCGAAGGAATTAGTCGCGGAGTGAGTCCAGGCGAGCCAATCCCTGAGATATCTTGCCAACCAAATCCTTTGGAACCACGCTCATTGCCATTGGGTCTCCGTGTTGTTGTACAGAGGAGAGGCTGAGAGACGTCAACATAAGGAACACGCCCGCCATATCCATTCTGCATGCTCCACTGAATAATCTCACCAAGCAAGTACATGGAGCAGATTTTTCCCATGTCCATTGAATGAATGGAGTCTTTGCAAAGGGAGTCGATGATAACAGCAAAGTTTGTGCGACTCGTGACACTCTTCTTCTGGTCTTTCATAATCCCGACGATATTCAGAATACTGGGGTAGAGGAGACCTCGGACGGCGACGGTACTCTCGGTCGATGCCCAAGAGCACAAGGATTTCAGAATTAAGTTGAGCATGCTCTCGCTCAACTCCACTTTGAATATTGTCATAACTCCACAAAGACTCAGAACGGTCTCTGCACCCATGCGCAGAAAAACTTCCGTGGTTCCTTCAGTGTTTGTAATTTTATCCAGGACGAGACGAAGGACGCTCGTGACGAAATCCATTCCCGCTGCTTTCAATGTTGACTGAGTTAGAATCAAGACTTCAAGGCATTGCTTCCAGCAATCAAAAAGAAGAACTTTCGAAGCCTCTCGTCGGCGGACTTCATTTTGCTTACCAGCAAATTCCAAAAGTTGCTGTTGAAATAAAATACGAATTCAAAATCACGTTTAAAATATAAACTTAAACATCTGCTTTGACTAATAAAAAGCGGGGGAAAGTAAAAATGGAGAGAACTCACCTTGGCTTCTCCCATGACACTTTTCTTGAGTCTCAACGTTGTGCTTCTTTCCAACTTTTGAATTTGCCCTTCATAGAGATCCTCCAACCGCTTCAAATCAACAACTCTTACTTTGTAGTCTCTGTCATAATACTCGCAACCGCTCATGGCCTACAGGATGAAAAGTAAAATGATGGCATTTTTGAAACGCAAAAATAATTTTTCGATTAATTATTAATCTTGTCTAGCTTACTTCAGATACGAGTTTTTGGTCAAAGAATTCAAGTGGTGGGAGTGGAGCTGCTTCCATCATCAGTTCAACTCTGTCCAGAATACTCAAGAATTTATGGCTATCCTTTGAAACGAGGACTTGGCCGAGGGGTCCAAGTAGTTGAGCATGTTTTAAATCGATGGACATGCATTTTAGAAAGTAGCCAATATCCTTGAGCTCCATGTTGGTACTGTTGAAAGAGTCAACGTAGTACTTGACAAAGAACTGAGTCGAACGCAGATATTGTAGGAGTGGGTCCCGGAGTCGATCATCCCTCAAGAGAACGAGGAGTGTGAGGAAGACATCAGGAAGCTCATCGCAGTTATCCAGAATGTAGTGCAACATACTCCGGACGGGTCGCGTTTTATCTAAGAATTACCAAGCACGAGATTGAGAATTAATTGACTGAGGTCGAGCAGAAGAGCTCCGGTTAAGAGCCACAATTGAGGAACTACTCACCTTCATGTCTTTGGAAATCAATTTTCTTGTCAACGCCAAGGAGAAAGAGTCCAAGATTCGGGGCCGGGTGGACTACGCTACAACGTAGGAGTTTCAGAATATTCTTTTTGATTTCGACCGAACAACCAGCATTTGCCAGACACTGGGAAAAAGTATATTCCAGGATGAGGGCTTGTCGATGATCAGAAGTGATCCCAGCATACAAATGCGAGTCTGCCTCGGAATGTTGGGAGAGAATCGCCGTTAGGATTTGCAGGGAGAGTTCCTGGTGATTCTCTGGATTGAACTTGTCAATAAATCTGGAAAAGTGAGGAGACGCGAGATAATTAGGATAAACACACGAGGACCAAAATGAATAAAACGGATGAGCTTACTTCAGGAGGGCAATGAGATATTCCGTTCTTCCAGTGACAAGGTTCATGCCCAACAGCAGATCGTGAATTCCATGGAGGACTGCACCCTGTGCAGAAAGGAAAGGCATTAAATGAATAGTCTCATCAGAATTTAAATTAAAGTCAATAGAAATTATGTGTCGTATTACATGAACCACTCTTGTTGTTTTTCGCAAAAATGTGTCTTGACGTATTACCACTTGGTAAACTAGATTGAGAACTTCCCAACTCGCTTTGTCAACGTGAGGAGTTTTTCCAGTGGACATTTCCCTTACTTTAGTACACTCGACCAAAATATTGAGTACCTGGAAGAAGAATAGTGTAGTGTAAGCATATGAGGTCATGCGGTAAATCACAGGACGTTTCTACTTCCGGGTTCTTTGCAAAGGACTTACCGATTTGAGTGCAGGGCAGTCTGAGAGGAATTGAACCATAAGCATCGGAACTTCGTCCAAAAGGCGAGATAAGATGCTAACGGCGAGAGCAGTCGTCTCCCATCGCTCTGGAACACTTCGGTAAGTTCGGTAAGCCAATTTCACCAAAACTGCATCTCGGACGTAGGCAACGTAGGTATCCAACAGTGCAGCCTCTTCACGAGCAACTCCTCCGTTCTCTACTCCATAATCCGGTCCCAGAACCACACTCCTCGCCTTCACCAACGCATCAAAGAGTGTTAGGAATCCATTGCAAAGAATGTAGGACTCGAGTCTTGTTTCTTTCTCCTCCAACTCGTCCTAATGAAGAGAAAGGAAATTTTCGAAATTAATTTATATTTAAAAAGTTAAGATGGATAGATTTTTCAATTTCAGATTACCCGTAGGTCTCCGCAACCGGGCTCAATGAGTTTAGCACTATAGAAGATTTCCCAGAGGCTGGCCAGTGTTTCCTGGCCGCCATTAACCACCTCAGTGGGTATCATTGAGCCCACTGCTCTCAGCATCTCGGCACGAACTTCCAGAGGCAAGGAACGAATTTTGGTACTTGTGAGAATCAGCTGGATCCAATGACGCTTCGTGTCTGCAAAATAGTTTTTGATGGTTTGCTCCGCACAGACGCCTTGGATGAGTTGGAGATAGGAAACTATTCCCTCGACTTCGTGTGGACTAAGCTTGACCTTCATTGAATCCAAAACGACCCGTTGATAAGCATCACTCTGAAAGACGGGCCCAGTAGCATTAGCCAATTTTCCAAAGCTCGAGAGGTACTTCATGATGGATTCGAAAAAGTGTTCCAGGGAGAGATTGTGGCCATTGAGTTTGATGAGTGCAAACGCACCGGTGGGAAAACTATTGCTGAGACCAATCATGAGTCGCGTGTTGCAAACGAACATGGGCGGGGAGTCGTGGCAGAGGGAGCGTGCAAACTTTGAAAGTGAAAAAAAGTCTCGAGCAGAACTGAAGAAGCATTCAGCCAACTGGTATTCCTTATCCAAACTGTAGAAGGCTCCCATAGACTCCAGAAAGCTTTCATACTCCATTGGCAGGTTTGGTGGGCGGGCTAATCCTTGTTCGAAGTACAAGAGGGCAGTTTTCGCAGCATCCTCTGAGCGGATTTTCATGTCCTTGAGTTTCATTGGCATATGGGTGATGAAATCAGTGAAGAGTAAGTGGATTCGGCGCATGATGTGTTCTTCCTCATTCACTTCTGCAGCTTCGTTAGTAAAGACTTCAATCTTGAGGAAGCTGAAGACGTCTGTTTTAAATTCCAATTCATCCTCCCCGAGGAGCTCAGTAGAAGTGTCCATTCCTTTGCCAATCATGGGACGTCCGACTGACCCTCGATTAATGTTGATGGTCGTGTCAGCCAAGACCTTGTAGACGCACGTGTAGTAAGAAAGGTTGAGGAATTCCAAGAGTTCACGAGAGAGGAATGTGTTCTTGCTATCCGCATCCAGCATATACTTCCTGAACTCAAGAGCGTAGCCCTTGTCAAAACTCTCGCCAGTGATATTGTTATCCAATGCATAAAGGATAGAAAAGATGAGGAGAATGTCCTCCTTGTAAAATTTGACATCTCGTTTCAGCTCAATGTGTCTCAAGTATTCCAGAATTCTGTGAAAAGATAGCGATACGGTCATTAAGATCATGGATTCCCTTAAAACTACTTTCCTAATCCTAATTAGGAATTAGTGAAAAATATTCACCTCAAAGTATTCTTCCAAGTTAAGCTTCGTTGAGCAGAAAAACAGAAAATAATCTGAGCCAATTCTACTTTGGTCCCAGTCAAATGTTTCAAAATTTCGGTCCGATGTCTCCAGTCTCCCAATGCCAAGTTACTATCCAAGAGATCCATCTGCTTCTGAACATCATATTTTGGCATCAAATCTAACAAGAAAAAAAATGTTCGTTTTGAATTGCCAATCGAAGGGTCTGACAATTGGAATCAGATTCAGTGGGAATAATACCCAAAATCTTGTCAATGAGGTTGTCGGCGAATAAAGTGTCCAGGAATGGTTTCAGAACATCCTGGACCTTATGGGAGACGCGTGATCCCCAAGTAAGACCCGGCGAGAGACGAACCATAAGATGTAATGAGGAAACTAGTGCGTGCCAACCCTCATAGTACATATTAACTGCAACTAAGCCCCGAGCCCAGCAAGGGTAGTTTAGAATCTCTGCCTCTCCTGAAAAAATTACAAAACCTATTTATGTAGAACCAAATTCAGCTTACACACTCTCAGTACCTTTGAGGCATTGGTGGTGGCCATTGTTACTAACCTGTAACTAGGAGATCAAGAGCTTGAAATTCATTGAAATCTAAAATATCCGACAGTAGCATGGTTTCCGAAACCCAGGCAGCAGGAAGGATTTGTTTGGCTTCACATGATCGGAGCGAAATTGGTTCAGTGGCTCCAGTTCTTATGTACTCTCGCTCAGTTGCATTTTTCGGCTGTAGAAATTCTTAAAAGTTTAGTTACAGCGACATGGATTTCTTCGGTGGGATAAAAAGTTTACTTTTGTGGTTAGGAGTGTCCGAAAATTCCCCTGATGCCGGGTTAGGTATTGTTCCAAATCCTCCAAATTTTCTCCAGTAGGAGCCTCGGCAGTCTTCTCCAGCTGATCCAGTAGTTGGACATACGGGAGCCAACATTCACCCGACCCCACGATGACACTTGACATTGAGGTATTCATACCGGCAAATTCGCCGAAGAAGACGCTGCGTTCTTAAAGTGTGTTACCAACACAAATAAATAATCCGTTGGCCACGGATAAGATGGAATCCGAGTAGGCTTCAGTTCCTAACAAAGTTTGTAACCGTGTCTATTTCTGGCTTCAATTATACGAAAACTTCATTTGTTTGTAAATTAATTGTAAGAAAAATGATTTCAAATTTGATTTAAAATTGGTGGAAGTGAATCGGTGATTTATTCGATTTTTCCTGTGCTGTGTTGCTGCATGCTCAAAAATCAGCAGCGCAGCGGAGGCGTCGGCGGGCGGGCGAAATAAATTGAGTTTACCTTTGCCGCGCCGTTTCTCCTGGGGAAGGTTCAGAAATTTACCTCCGCAGAAAACAAGTTATAACCAACAGAATCAAAATTATGGGTAGATGTGCACGCGGCCTCCTACCGTTACCGAGAATTTAGAAACATAAAAGCATCACAAAGTGGAAATATTCTACTAACGTACGCCTTCCCTTGTGATCTTTAGTTATTTTGAATCATACATTACTCAAGTTGTTAAGATATTTTTAATTTGTGAATATTTCAAAATACTGTTATTCGTTGTAGAAATGAACCATTGTTTTGTAAAACACTTCGGAAGTTCAAGGGTTCGACGCAAGTATCCAACCTCAGCGACTCAAAATTACACCAGGTTATTGAACCATGTTTCTGTGGATGAGTGTGTGGGAGAGCGGATGGATGAAACCAGGAATCGGACTGAATTGGATTTCCCTCAAGATGACAAGTTGACCTTTGACAATGAGAATTCCCTTAACTAATTCCAAGACTGTTATGGATTTAGTAGGGTTTTATTTTAGAAAAGAAGAAGAATTGACAGATGACCGTCGCAGTCAACTGCCAGGAAGTGAATGAGCTTAGAAAAGGAAAATGGTAGGGCTATTTATACTTTTGCACTAGGGGTGGATGACCTCGGGGATTCATCTTGGTTGTTTGGATTCTGAGTTTGTGTGTGCGTCATGGAACTTCTGTTGCTGCAGCGACAAACCAGGTTAGTGTTTGCTACTACTAAAGGATCTCCAACACGGGATTATGATAAAACTATTCTTGTTTTCCACCATAATATGGTGATTGATAACTCCTGAAGTTCACAATGTGTAATATTTCTATTATTAGCAGAAGATAATTAATTATTCAGCGCAATAAGCATGACAATTTTTTATTGACTATTTAAAGAAAAACTCTATCTTCATCATAATTTTCAATCAATTTCATAAAAACTAATACGCCCCCCTCATTTTCATAAGACATTGATAGGAAACAATTTTACAATTTGAAAAACCCAATTATGTGAATTTGTTTATTTGACTGATTATTCAGAAATTATGAGACACGCAATTAAGTTGAATAAATGAAAGGAAGGATCTCTTTTCAGAAATTTTATAATTCAATTTATATAATGCAGCACACATTCAAATTAATTGGAATAAATTCACTCAATTTAAAATTATTTAAATTGAATTATATTATTGAATTCCTATTTAATTAATTACTTTGAGTGAAATAATTTAAATGTTAAACTACTCATTTAAAAAACTAAAACTGTTTTATACATATTCGTGAAGACCGCATGTTTTTGCGTGTTTAAATTACGATAAACAAGAGTAGACCTTACGGCGCTTACCTCGCTGGACTTGCATTCCAAGGGGAGAGAGAAGAAGGTGAATGAAGAAAGAAAGAAGGTCTCTCTCGAGCGAACAGAACGAGACGAGAGGAATGAATAAAAGTCTTTCTTCTCTTCCTGTTTTTCATCTTCTGATTGGAACTCTGCAGAAAGGGCACGACAGGTAGAAGAGGCAGAGAAAGGTAAGGAACAGCTGTGTTGCCTCTCGTAAAAAATGACAACGGAATAACCTGATCTCCGGAGATCACTGATTCATCTTGTCCCATTATAGAACGCAATTATTCTTGCTTGATCCCTTCATCACCTCTGGAACGGTGAACGAGAGTGCATGCCAAAGGATCCTCAACTTTAGTGTCATCAAGAACTTGTAAGGTCCCCACTTCTTACATTTTCGAATACTCATTAGCCTCGTTTCCCTGTTGTCCTGCTCTTCTATTGATTTGTTTTTATTCTCTAATTTCTCCTATCATAGGTGTGACGAGCTATGGTATAGAAATGGAACAATTTTTCCCGTCGGTCAACTATGTGGGACATTCCCAGTCTATTCCTCAAGAATCGAAGCTGGCAACGTATGCAGCAGTAAGGATTTATTGCATTACATAAAGCTTTTGATAATTTCGTTTTTAATTAATGTTTCGCTTCCATTCAATCTAGATACGGAACACAACTACGGGGAATGGTGATGTATCTCATCATTTGACGCAAAGTTTGCAATGCCTTAGTCTGGATGGCGCGTCTAACGTAAGTTATTGGGGTTATGGTTTTAGTGAGTCGTTGCTGCCAGGACTGGGCCACTTTGAATATAATCTCTATCTGTTTTACAATCACAGGCGACTGGTGGGATTGCAAGTATTGATGGTGTGGTATTCCAAAAACCGGCATCTTACGGGCATGGAGATGATACATCTCCTTTGGGAAACGGCAGTGGCAGCCCCACCTTGTCAAGAGACCCAACACCAATACCCCCGGTTACTTACCAGGTATAATCTCTTCAGTCTGTCCTATCTTATAGTTTAATTAAGGTAAAGGTATAATTTCATTCTATTAGTCTATTTAACGTAACTTCATTTGATTACTTCTGCGTTTAGTCCCATATGTGGGTGGAGCAGGAGAATGTTGGTGGGACCACTTACTACTATGCCGAGGAGGCACAGCAGGCAGACGTTCCAGATGATATTTCCGGACCGTTGCTGTTTCCAAACTATTCACTCTACTCAGGTCCACCGTCCCACCTTAAAGATTACACTCCGCGTCTAGGAAGTTTGCCTCCACTAGGAAACCCAGTGGTCCACCCAACTGTACAACCAAATTCATACTTTATGAATGAGGACATTCGCCAGGAGATTATCCACAAGAATGCTGTGAGCCTTGCTCAGCCAAACCGACAGATGTACCCAGACTTACCATTACAAGTGGAGCATTTTACTGAAATTTGTCCATTGGAACCAATCACTCATCAGTCCGCAACGTTCGGATACGCCACTTCTGCGTTTAAGGCCGTTAATATGAAGACAGGATTCACATACTGTCTCCGCCGTATTCATGGTAAGCTAAGATGGAAGTAATTTTCGGTACTGGACAAAAACAAGTTTCTATTTACAATTTACATTTGTTTAATAGGGTTTCGCTTCCCAAGTGGAAAATGCCTTGGGTTAATTGATGCATGGAAACAGCTCTGTCACAGTAACATGGTTACGTTGCGAGAAGTGTTCACTACCAAGGCCTTTTCGGACAGCTGTGAGTAAACTACTTTTGAGAATGACGTGACCTTGGTACCATTTGTTACATGGCTTTATACTTGCTGTGTTTCCAGCATTAGTTTTTGTGTATGATTACTTCCCGGCGGCCGAGAGTCTCATGACTCGTCACTTTGACCGTAGTAGTCAGGCAAATGATCCCTTCAACACCGGTGACCCATCAGTCCCAAGGCCCTACAGCCATCAGAAAAATGCTCTTCTTCGTCACCATGCCAGTAAGAGTCTTAATTCCATCCATGATATTCGCAAATTTTTGATTGGAATATTTTAGCATAAGGTTTCCATACCTTGGTCTCGTATCGAAAGTGGTGCGTGTGAATGTTGATGACCCTGAAATCGCTATGGAATTGACCCAACCTTGTGAAGATGCTGCCAATCGGAAAGCGATTGTAGCGATTTTTATTTTCTTTATTGCAGATATGCTTCCGGAGAACCTTTTATGGTCTTATGTAGTTCAGATGAGTTCAATCATTCGCACGATCCACGCTGCTGGTCTCGCCGTACGATCCTTAGACCCTACGAAGGTGTTGGCAGTCTCAAAGACGCGACCTTCCATTCGTCTGAACTGCTGCGGGATTTACGACATTGTTGGTTTCGATCCAGCAAACAACCAGGTTTCACTTAACCAGTTCTATCAGGTAATAATCCCGGAAGAGCATGAGACAAAAAGCTGAAAACAAACACTTCCTGCCTCATGTCATAGTGTATAAGTTTAAATTATTTTACTTTTATTTTATTTTTTTCATAGTTGGAAGATCTCTTGGCTCTTGGCAAGTTAATTCTGGCACTCGCCTGTAACTCGCTTCTGGCTATCCAACACGAGAATCTCGCCACGTCGCTGGATCTGATCTCACGCACCTACTCATCGGATCTGCGGAATTTGATTGTTTATTTGATGAATCCTCGCGGGTCTGGGAACCGTACAATCAATGACATCATGCCTATGATTGGGGCTCGGTTTTATAACCAACTGGATGCATCCTGTGCCAGAGCAGACTTGTTGGAGGATTGTGTAGCCAAAGAATGTGAGAATGGTCGTTTGTTGAGAATAACCGTTAAGCTCAACACCGTGGTGGAACGACAAGAGTAAGTATATATTTCTCAATATATTTCCAACTAAAAGTATTTGTTCTCTATTTGCTACTAAAGATTTCTTCACTTTCACTAACCAACAGATTGAATATGGATCCGTCTTGGACTGAAACGGGTGAGAGGTACCTTCTAAAGTTGTTTCGAGAGTATGTTTTCCATCAAGTAACCCCGGACGGTAGACCCTGGTTAGATTTGGCTCATGTCATTTACTGCCTCAACCGCTTGGATGCCGGGATTCAAGAACGGGTAACCACTTTGTCTAAACGTGTATAATTACTGCACCATTCGGGACTGTATGAAACTTAAACTTTTTGTTTTTGGCTCAGCTTACCCTCACTTCCCGGGACGGTCGTAATATCCTAATTACTACGTTTGCCGAGTTGAAAATGTGCTTGGATCACTCCTTTACAGAAGTGCTTGGGTATAGCGAACAGCACCATCTCAAAAATAGTCTTGGTGGGACTCCGTTGATGTCCACTTCCCAATGAAAACAATCGCAACAGTCCTCAACTTCCACTTGTCATGTATCACACACACAAGAGAATTATCTAACCAACAAGCAGGTCAACAATCACAACTCTGCAGGCATCACGCGACGGTAAGACATCCCAAAGAACGTGCACGTGAAGGAAGAAAACTAGTTATATCAAGAAGTCTATTTTATTAATTGGGGAGGAAAAGCCGTTTAGCGAAAGGGAGAGTCTGCCTTTTAGAGTTTCGTGTAATCAAAGAACTAACACTTTCTTTCAGTTTTCTTTTTGCGAAAAATAATTTCCTGAATGCTTCACATCTTTCCAAAACTTAATATGGGGGAAATCTAAATCCTTCATCCGAATTACATGTAGATTAATGAAAAAGGGATACATTTCCTTACACCGTCTTTTCTTGCACTGAAACCCAGTTTTTATTTGCAAGTCAGCATACGCCGTATGCCGGCGTTAGCCTAAAAACTCTCCCTATAAACAAGGTGATTGCGCAAAAAGTATTTAACTTGAGAAGACTGTTTAAATCTGAAACGAAAGAGAAAGAGGAAGACGTGGAAGAGAGTCGTGTAGGGTTAAGATGTCATAGGAGCCTGGCTTTATTTATGTTCAGTTTTGAACTAAAACGGAGGCTTAACAAAAGAAAATATCCATAACTTTGATCTTTAGAATACCAAATTTTAATAATCCATGTTTGAGTAAAGTTACGAAAAGACTGCCGCGTATTAGGAAGGGTAGGGACGAAGAGTTAACAGCATCACAATTATAAGGTTAAGATTATAATGTAATGAGGATGAAGGTTGAAACCTGGTTTTACTTCCAAGAGAAACTTATTTCTATTACAATTACAGTGACCTGGGTAAAGAAAACTTTTGTTAGTTTTGAAACGTAAAATGTCGTTGATCTCTATTATTTTCATATTCTTTTTTTTTTTCTAATATTGTACGAAACACCACACGGCTTAGCCTTCATCGGTTATTAATTCTTGATTAATGGGCGTTGGTTGATTTGATTGGCTTTCAATAATAACTAAAGGGAGGGCAAGTATGGGTACCCCGTACAAAAGTGATGCTACGACGGATATTACGAAAAGAAAATTCACCCCCTCTTTCCATTCAGAAGAAAAAAGAAATAATTCTATTATACACATTGTTATTTAGGTTTATAAGTTATACGAATTTAACAAACTTAAACTGTTATCATTATTCTTGTTAGTATTATTGAGAAACGAAACCGAAAGGTAAAAGGTAACGGGATCCAGAGGGAGGGATAATGACTCATGGTCGATTTGCATTCCCAGCAACAAGGGTTTAACAATTCATTTAGTTATTGGAGATTATGAATTTTAATTTTCAGTTGTTCGTCCTACGCAATTGTTATAAGAATCAATCAGACCATTGCCTTTATTTTCGAATTTGTATTCTGTAATCCTCCGAAATTGGTTTCTAATGAGGTTATGGCAATTGCAGTAGGACAGTCAGATAATAGTTTTAATTTAATTTCTCCATTAATTAGATGCTGAATGAAACGTAAATTATTTACCCTGGAACCTGTCATCCCTCACGCTCTTCTGCAGAAAGTTTCAGAAGAAGCCAATTTAACAACGTTAAGAAATTAGGAAGAAAAACCAATAATTATATCCCAATATTCTCTTGTAACCGAAAGTCAGAAAATCCTTTAAAAAAATAATAAAACCAACTTCAAAAATTATTTAATTGTGACAATAATTTATTCATTCCATTTATTCAGCTAAGCATTATTTAGAAAACAGAGAGGCTTGAAGAGCATTTAATTGTTTTGTTTCTGGACGGAGTAGTAAAGTTAATGTGGCATTGCCCTCATTTTAGTCACCGGTGGGGTCTTTTGTAAGGTCAACATCCTTTCTTTTCGTGTTAACATCTGAATTTAAAACAACCAATCATTCCTAAATATAAAAGGGTTGATGGCTATATTAAGCTCTTTCCAATTCACACCGGGATGAGAGATTGACATGCGTCTGAATACCCCTCCTGCATGTCATGTCATGGTGGAAAATAATCAATTTGTAACACTGTGTGTACTTAAAATATAAAAATATGAATTAAATTAGACCTCAATCTCATGTCCGTAGGAGGCACTCTGCTTCCGCAGTTCCATTGACCTCTGGGCCACTTCTCGTTGTTGGTAGCTTTGGTGCGGGGGTCTCTGGAGGATCGTCTCTGTCCGAGCCTTGACCCGAGTACAAATCTGGTCACCGTAAATGAGAATCATGAGGATAACCAGAACGACCAAGAGGGTAAGGACGGAGAGTGCTGGCCAGTAGACATGGAACATCCTGTCCTGGTCCCCTGTCACCACGCCCTCTGGTTCAAACAACCGGGGAAGTGACTCGGAGGGTTGAGATTTCGGGCTGGAGTGTCAGCGGCGTCTGCTTCCCGGGACCCCGAATCCAAAGAGGGAGAATGAGCCTGGAATCAAAATGGAAACTAATAATAAATTTCAGAGCCAATGGATACGGACGCTTGGGGTGCCCTTGGTTACCTGTTCCCAGTGTCAGGATTCCTCCAGTACTCCTTGTAGGGAGAGCAGCAGCAGAGGACCAAGTTGAGGATGATGATAGAGAGTCCGAAGAGGGTGCAGATGGAAATAGCGACGTAGAATGTCGTGTAGTCCGACCACTCCTTCCCGTGTTCAATGTAGTATGGATTCTTTTCCCAGGCTGAATCGTCAGATAGGACAGACATGGTGCATCTTCAACAATCTTCTAGATTCGAAATGGAACATTTTTAGAATTTATTTTAGACGCAAGTTGTATTGAAATGATGTAACTGGACCTTACCGTTGATGCTTGTCGGTGTTTTCGGTGTGTCTCAAGACGTTGCTGGGAGATGAATGACTCACCGACGAAGCTGGAATGATGGACGGTGGAATACAATGGGCAGAAGAGTCCTACCCCCTCCTCTACGTCTACCTGCTCACTTGGCAATATTCCAACAGGTGTAATAAAATGAAAGGGACGTGTGAGCAGAAAGTAAGCGGAGCTTTTCCGTTGTTGGGTTCATTCGACTCTCCCCGTTTTTCCATTGTTGTTTCGAGGCGTCTTCTTTTAACCACAACAACGACTACGACCACGAGCCCCTGCCAGAAGGCAAAATAAAATAAAACAGGATGCATCCGAATGGGAGAAGCTTTTATTTGATTCTTGTTGACAATCTAACGACGACAACGCTTCATTCATTTACAATGTTAATTTGAGTCAACGTTTTTAGTCCTGCGGATGTAACTGTTTCAGCCGATTCATTTTCAATCATAAAATATAGGTAATTTAGAGCATAAATCTAAAAGGGTTTTATAGAGCATGGTAATTCTTAAAAGGGATTGAAATTTTTACCAATTGTTAAGAATCACTAGGATGCTTCGACGTTTCAACTTATTTTCAATGGAAAATTATAAATAGAGGCATTGACATGTGAGAACTTGAGGCCAAATTCTGTACTCGTTGAACTGTAACCTTTGAATCTGATCCAAAAAGATTTCTGCCCTATAACGCAGAGTAAAGTAATGAGTTTCCCTTTTAGGAATTTTATTGTTACCCTTTTTAGTCAACCTAGAACTACTGCCACTTTGTTTTAAAAAAACGAAACAGCTTATGGAGCATTGAAATATTTTCTATTCGAACAAAAGGTGAAAAAGTTTGATGAAGGTTTTATTTACGGGAAGGAGCACAATAATAGTTTCAGAAAAGCGATTTTGCTTTTTAATTATTCTCAATTTTATGGTTAGAAAATGAAAGGCCCGGGAAAATAAAAATAAAAATGTAATCAAACGTTTGAACCCCCGCATACCCAGGCTGATAAGTAATCAAAAAATTCCTCTCTTAATTTCCTCGTAAACTTTTACGTGGCAATTGACATTTGGCGATGATGACATCTCAGATTGCAACATCCCTGATGCTTGCATATTTTTAGAAACAGTGACGTAGGGTAGTCCTCTCCAGTTCTGTCCAAGACCAGACCTCGGGCCGCCGCCAACCTCTAGTCCAGCATGTCTCCAGTACTTGCAGCATTTAACTTTGGTTATATCGGGCCTTCATTGTACTGACAAAGAGCGAATTGAAATGGAAAAGTGTAACTTCCGTGTTTAACAAAGGGTCCTACGAACCCAAGAAAAATGGAAACATTTCAAAGTAGAAAAATCAATAAATTTCGAAATTTTTCAGAGTTTGATGCTCAAGCCACAACCGGAAGGCACAGATCAATATGTCGACGTATGTGGAAAGTGTTCCAGTTCGATAAGACGAAGAACTTTTGCTTGTCTCATTTTTGATGTTATGAAATGATGAGGACTATCAATTTATATCCCCAGTTTTGACTAGGAGGTTTTCTAGCTCCCAATGTTATTATAAGCGAAATGAGCTCTTTATGAAGTCAAGAACGGACGCATTTTAGGAAAAGCGTTATTGGATTTTAATTTATTCTAGAATTTTGGTACGAGAAAGCAAACATTCTACGTAACCGTGCTTTTCACCAAAAATTTATTTCCTAATCTCCTCGTAAACTTTTTCTTGACATTGACATTGACATTGCAGATTGCAACACATTTTACACACTATTAACAATCCTTGTCGCATCTTTTAACAAACAGTGGCGTAGGGAAGTCACTTCCGTTATTTAACACAGGGCCCTAAGAACCCAACAAAAATCCAAAAATTAAAAATTCAAAAATGAATATTTGGAGAATTTTTAGTGTATTTTGATATTCAAGCGACAGCCGGAGCTTAGTGATGCTTTAGACGCAAATATTGTTCCACTACCATGATACAAACAACTTTTGCTTTGGGCATTATCATGTTTAGATGGAAGAGTCTTAGGAGGTCACTTCTTACGCCAAACCTGACTATTCCTGAGTATTCACCTGACGATTCACCAGCCGGTGAAATTCGAAGTGAGATAAGGCCTTTAGGCATAAAAAAAAAAACTAAATTTATTGCACTAGGATTTGGAGAGGGATTTCATTCCGACCAAAACAGAAGAATCCCGAACTATGTAACTATGCTTCTAGATTCAAAAAAAAAGCTACGCCAGAACGTTGGCAATGGGATGATGGATGATTGTTGTCGGAGGCGCTTGAGAATATTTTTGGTCCGGGCCTCGCATTTGTCACGAACTAAAAGACGTTGCTGCGGCCCTGAATTACTTGAATTCCACAAACCTTACTTATAAACGCAGATCAAGTTCAATTTAATTTCTTCCCTATTTCTTATAACCGTTCGTATTAAGGATGGGGCAGTTTACCCTCCTGGCGTTAGCTCTGACAATTTATTTTGTAAATTCAATTAATGGTGATAACGTTACGCCCATTCTGGACTTGTCAAAATGCGCTGGATTGGGTTTAAATTTGACACAGGCGGATTACGCCACCATTGTAGGTTCCTTCAACTACACCAATATAAATCTTAATACGGTAAGGAACTTAATCTAATTTTCTGTTTAATTTCTTAATGTTCATGCGACTATTAATAGATTAATTTATGAATAGCCTCAAATGATCGCTGCTTCCGGACTCCCTGTTGAGTCTCATTATGTTACCACTGCCGATGGATACATTCTCAATCTTTTTAGGATTCCAAATCCTAATGCCACAAATGGCGTCGTGTTCATCCAGCACGGTCTTTTAGCATCATCCGATTTTTGGTTTCTCAACTATTACGACAAAAATTTGCGTATGGTCAAATTATTCCTGAAGCACCCTTACGACGTTTTGTGATTTGGGTGTTATGTTCCAGCGTATATCCTGGCCAACGCCGGCTACGATGTCTGGCTTGGGAATTCTAGGGGAAATGTTTACTCCCGGAATCATACGACGCTGGATCCAAATCAGCTTTTGGGCAAATTTTGGGATTTTAGGTTATTTTGAAATTATTTCCAACCTAAAGTTTTGGGGAGTACTGATAAATTTTTCTTAAATTCCTAACAGTTGGCACGAAATGGGGATTTATGACGTTCCGGCCAACATTGATTACATCCTTGGGATCACGAATAAACGAAACCTAATTTACATTGGGCATTCGCAAGGAACCACGCAATACTTTGCGGGCATTACGACGCTTCCGTCGTACAATTCGAAAATTCGGATTATGGTGGCCCTCGCCCCGCCTGAGTTCATGAACGGGACTTACTCGATAATTCGAGCACTAGCAAACGCGGAAGTTCCAGGCCCAACGGATGTAACAAGTTATCATAAGTTTGCTTGCTGAAAATAATAGCGGCCATAACATAAACTTTCATGTAATACAGACTTTGGCTTGCGCCATTGGTTCTGATGGTACTGGGGCTTTTGGCTCATCGGCCCAAGATGCCGTCTTGAATGCGATTTTACCAGTGGGTTGTAGCACACAGGTTACTGTCAACCTTGTTTGCAACAGTGCCGTCTTTCTTGTCATGGGTTACGATTACTACCAGAGTCAAAATGTAACCATTTAAATTTTTTCTTCAATTTTAATTAAATCTTATTTAAATATTTATGGACTGTTACACAGGAATTGGTCCCATCCATAGCGAATCACTTCCCGCAAGGATCTGCAATGAAATCCCTCGTCCACTATGGCCAACTGATGAACAATAACAATTTCCAACAGTTTGACTATGGTCCCGGCACGAACCGACTGCTTTCTCTTCTAGTTGGTCTAATAAGTAATGTGACTTCTGATGTTCTACCTTTCTTACAAGCGAATTTGGGCTTAAATTTGACAACCTTGAGTAAGTGGGGGATACCCACGTTGGGCTCGTCAACTGTGCTACCCACGTGGTTAATAAACGTGATCATTGGTGGCAATAAATACATGTACGGTTCAAGCGTCCCGCCGAAGTATAACCTGAGCTTAGCGACGGCTCCGGTCGTCATCTACGCAGGTCCCAATGATGCCTTGGCCGCTGAATCGGTATGTGTTTCGCATCTAATTCTTAACTTTTCCTACTAATTTAGCAATTCGTGTGAAAAATTAAGTTAATTAACAATATTATTGGCAGGGCGTTGCGATTTTGGCTCCTAAAGTTGCTGGAAATATTGACTTGGCTAAAAGCCCACCCTTCCGTGTAGTTCCTTACGAATGCTTTAATCATGCAGACTTTACTGGAATTGCACGTGACATCAATCCGCTACTCTACGATGGTCTCATGGGGGAAATTTCAAAGTATTGATGCTGTCAATGAACGGTTTAATTTTGAAACAAAATGTTAAGTTGAGCGAATTAATCACTACAAGAAATTCATCTGAAAATAAATTGGGAACCATTCATGTTAAAATTTTCAATTTTTAAATCAGAGTATTTTTTTTTTAAACTTGGGGTTAACGAATTGAAGTTTATTGTTGCGACAGTTAAGAGATGAATACAAAATTCTATTTATAGTTTGTTCGTCGTCATCCCAAGTCCCTCGAAACCCTCCTACGCCATGAGATTTAGTGAGGCGTAGGAGGGTTTTGAGGGACTTAGGATGACTTACAAACTATAGGATTAATCTGGTCCTTGAACCCTTAGTATAATTTAGGACAAACAATAATTTAAATTGATTACTTTCAAATTTATTACTCTACACAAGCTTAAAAAATTCCTCCTTGGTGGTCAGAACAGCGAGCTGTAAACAAAACAAAAAAAACGGCAGTTATAGAGTCACGGTTTCCCATTTTTTGGCAAAAAAAACTGAAACAATTTTCGATGAGGTTCGATGAGGTAATTAGGCTAGGTTAAATTTTTTTAAAGCGGAATTCACACCTGAATATAACCTAACCTTTTTTAGCCTTTTTTGAAAAAGGCTAGGTTAAATTCAGGTGTGAATTCCGCTTTAAAAAATTTAACATAGCCTAATTACCTCATCGAACAATGTTTCAGTTTTTTTCCCAAAAAATGGGAAACCGTGACTCTATAACTGCCGTTTTTTGTTTTGTTTACAGCTCGCTGGGTCAGAAAGCAACAATTTTTCGAATTCATCGTCTAAAACAGCACCACCTACAACGAACGTCCCATCATTCCTAATTTTCCTTTGGGTTTTGTGTAAAATGATTAAGCAAAATTGCCATTGGGGCTTGTGCGGATGCCTCCTCAAGCACCTCGTAGTAACCCGTTCGTTCCCCAAGAATTGAAGTGACGAAAATATTTTTTATTGTCACCAGTTGAATCCTGGGGGTTCCGTTGACCTCCATCTCGGAGGTCAGTGGTTCCCGGGCGCTGTCGTCGTCCACCATTGTTCCCAGGTCTCCTCTGTCTCCGACCATTGGTATTCTGCAGAGGCTGGACGATGGCTTGGTGATCAAAAGTATCTGGCTGGGCCCCTCCGACCCACCCTCCTGACCTGGTCTTGGTGGTAGGTGGTGGGGTCGGGATCAGGTCGAGGTCATCCTCTTCGTAGACTTGTTTGTCCGTCAGGAAAGGGATTTCAAAGTTTCTGGATGAGGAAGAAACTGCGATCGCGTAGCTTGAGGACTTGGAATTTGTCCCATGAGCGCCGTTCGTAACCGAGCTTGTGCTATGGACCATCCTGTTTGTATTCCTGCCATTGGACAAGGCTTGCCCAAAGGCTGAGCTTGACGGCGTGTCATGGGCGGCATAACTCACGCTCGAAATTTGACTTGTGGCCATGTTCTCGGCTGAGTTTTGACTAATCGTGTTTAGGGCATTGAAGGTACCTGGTCCAGGTGACTCTCCGGCCATGTCAAGGCTCATTTCCGAGCATCCCCTCGGCACGACTCGCTGAAATGACGACAAGAATGATGAACGCCGGCTGGAAATCAAAAGCCAAGTGATTCACTTACGGACAGAAACACGATGCGGCGACCTTTTTTTCCAACGTAACAGACGACATTCCGCATTGTCGAGTGGACTTCTGGTCTTCCCGAGGTTGTCGTCGTGGTGGTCGTGGGGCTCGTGACCCCTTCATTGAGTGGTTTCCTGTAGTGCGTATTTTGGTATCCATTTCCGTTGTAGGGTGAGTGGGCTGTGGGTTTCAATGAAAAGACAAATTAGGGCAAGATGACACATAATACAATCTTCGTCGTCGTTTTTATGACTTGTGGAATTAATTCCTTGGCATACCCCCCGTCGTCACCCGTTTAAAATTTCATTCTTTAAATTAATGGAGTGGAAAGCGATAAAGGTCTCTTTTGGAATGATTAATTGAGGAATTGGAACACGGAAGTGCATTTGTAGAATACGTAATGCGAAGGGAGCATGTGCAGTCATTTGTCCCATTCAAAAACTTTTTCTTACTAGGCAAGACGGTGACGGTAAATGAGCACCGAGCCACGTTGTCACTCGGGTCTTTGGCTTCATAATTTATCAAGTGTTCTCCGAGGGTCATGATGGCTCCAGGATGGTGTGACTGCTTCATTGAGGTGATCCGTACGTTGTCACTAAAATGGGGTTCCAGCCATGTCACGGCTCGGGCACTTTGTCCAGGATTCAGTCGAATCGTAAATGGTTCCGGGCATTCTCGGACACGGGGTGGATCCATGTCTATAGAAAAATGTTCAGTGACAATGACATGATCCTGGAAAGTTAGGGAGACCCAGTTTAAGCCCATCCATGTCTAACCCCGAATTTCCAGCGTGAAGGCGCACTCGGCTGTATTGTTGACGGGTGCAGAAGTTCGAGCACGAAATGTGATTCGTTGTTTTCCGGGTCCAATCTCAGTCTCGAGTCCTTTGGCCCATGAAGGTTCAGCACTCACTTGTCTAGAGTTAGGGGCAAGGGTGACGTTTTGTATTTCTGGATTTACGTAATTTAGGATACAATTTTTAAAATTACCGCCACCAATCCACGTTTGTTTGGGGCTGTGGGATGATGACGTAAGCCAAATTTTGATTGGGTTGCAAATCAATTCGGATGTCATCAGGACATTTGATCCACGGTGTCTTGAATCCTGTGATCAAGTTTTTAAACATTAATGAAAATCACAATCAATCAATTAGTTTCAGTCAGTGGATTTTACTGTATGTGAGTTGTATGTAACTGTTCCTGCTGGAAGTTGTGGTCATCGGAGTGGTCGGCTGTGTCACGACAGGTCTGTACGTGTTTGTTGGGAAATTGTAGTAGTAAGGTCGCCGGGTCGTCGTCGTTGTTGGGATCCCATAAGGAATTGAGCTCCTGCTCGGTTTGCCCCAATACTTTTCCACTTCAGCCAAATCCGAGAATCGGGAAGCTGGGGGTGGCGGGGTGATTGGCTCCCGAGTTGGTTCCCGGGGCTGATGGAAAATTGGTCGAAAAGACGTTATTTCTGGCAGGAATGGAGGAATCGTTGGTTGGAAGTCCAATGGTGGTTGGTATTGCCCGAATCTTGGGATTTCATTGGACGGCGTAGTCTCCGAATGCGTAAACGTTGGAAGGTTCTGAGGATCCGGTTTGGGGAGCGCTACACAAGGGACAAATTAAAAGTTTACCTCTGTCCGTATCTTCGCGCATCTCGTGTAACCTACCTTGGCAGAATCCGTTCGTAGTTCCTTGCCATACCCCTGTGGTTGCATTGCAATGGAGGGTGTAGTGACCCCGAAGTTCAAAGCCTGAGCGACACCTAAGTTCGCACATGCTCCCCGGGGAGTAAGTCGTCTGCCTTTGTCTCCTCCTCAAGTTTCGTCGATTTCGGAGTTGGCGGGGCCTCAGATTGGACCTGGAAGGGGTCTCGTGTACATTGTTTTGATGTCCAGGTCCCTTGTTCTTCCGCGCTGCCCAATCCTCGATGAGTCTCCTTTCCAGTTGGCTATGACGATGGTGGATCCCTACGGGACTACGGGAACAGTACAAGTAGGCAATCCCGGCACCACGCGGGACAGGAGGAGTGGGGCAGTTTTTGACTGGACTCTCCTCGTTGCCAACGAGTATCGCCCCGCCAGAGCCGGTCGGAAAGGCAGGTCTGGCTGAAAAGTGTTCGAACGGTGGTGGAGTTGTCGGGGGTGGCGGAGGTGGGGTAGTAGTCGTAGTGCTGGTTGTCGTAGTAGGTGGACGGCGGAGGCAAGTGCGTTTATTGGCAGCCAACTCGTATTGACCTTCGCATGAGCAGTAGAAACTCCCAGGCGTGTTCACGCAGTCTTGACTACATCCACCGTTCCCAATTTCACACTCGTTCAGATCTCGACAAACCTTTTCATTCCTAGGAACAATCATTTCGGTGGGTATTCTCAAATATAAAAAAATTCACCAAGCTACAGCAGTTACCTAAAGTCCTTGATAAATCCGGGATGACAAGAGCAACGGTAGGAACCGGGAAGGTTCGAACAAATTTGTGTCGCTCCACATACCCCTTCCCCGCATTCGTCCACGTCTGCCAATTAAATCAACCCAATCAATTCGGGTTACCTTTTTTTTCTACTTTTTTTTTTTTTTTTTTTTTTTCGAAATGGGTTTTTTGGGTGACGCGGGGGTTAGAAGGGCGCGAAATTACGATTTGGGAACCCGGGATGGGATAACAAGGAGTTAAGCCTAAATTAATGGTTTTCAATTTAACATTTTCACCTTTTCTGCCAAGAACAATAAAAGAATAAAATCAGTTCTAGAATATTCTACCCGGAAAAATGCATGGTATTCTGAGTTAACCAATTTTTTTTTCAGTTGCGGCAAAAAACCCGGTGGTTAAAAAAATAAAAACGGCGATGGTGGTTGTGCAGCTGCCGGTAAGAACTTGCATGAAGATTCTGTTGCTCCTTACCATAACAAGATCCAAAGTGCATCCTCACGCATACTTCCTTAAAAAGTGCTATCCCCTTACTTTGTTTTCTATATTGAGTAACCGCTAAGAAATGCTGGGACTGGGTAATTTAAAAAAGAAAACAAGGAAGTTCACGGACTAGTTCTAATAATTCCGTCTTGACTAAATGGAAAACTAGAAAGTGAAGACCTAATGGGAGTCTTTCCGACAAAAAAAAAAATCAAGAAACTAATGGGTATTAATTATTTTACTAATCCTGAGTGTGGTAAAATGATGGTGTGGGTTATTAGGTAGGAGGAATGCCCGGGTACTTTCAAATTCCTCCATATGTTTCACAAGCCCGGAAGAATTCGAACTCCTGGGCCTTTACGAGTCCATAAATCAAGAGTTGGTAAAATTCCTTTTCCTTGTCATTTAAGAAAGAAGACGCAAGGGAAGTGAATTTTTGCCAATCAACCTCCTTGCTCACTCCACCACCGAAAGGGAGACTAATGCCCAAATTTATGGACAAAAGACAAAGATTACTCACCCAAGCATTCCACTCCGTCCGGGGAGAGTTGGTAACCCGGGAAGCATTCAATCTGGGCCTTTGTAGGATGTTCTTGCCCAATAATGACGCCAGGTCTCCTGGTGATAAAGTCAATGACCTGGGGGGTTGTGGCCGTTGGTCTACCATCAGGAAATGACGTCGCTTCCCATTTATGCTCAACTCCCTGAGTTGGAGTGATGTCGTCAGGCTCGTCACTGTCGCCTGAATCGTCATCCTCATCATCTTCCTCATAGCGTGGCGCTGGTGATTGTGGTGTTGATGGAGGAGGTTGACTCGTTGTTGTCATCACCCCCGCCTCTTCCTTTGCTTCTGGTTCCGGACGACTCAAGTCAGTCACCGAGTTTTCGTGAACTCTGTTCATGTCAACGTTATGTTCTGGTAAGTGGGTTCTGTGCGTATCCATTCTGTTTTCGTCATTAGTTTTTCGTTCCCCACTAAATCTTCTCCCTTCGTACAACTCCGCTTCTTCGTTTTCATCCTCATCAAGTTCGAGGTCTTGGTGATGGTAGCGTTCCCGCTCTCCAAGGACCCTGGAATCCACGACCTCCGGCTGAGGGGAGGGAACCTCAGGACTTGGGGTGCTGGGGACAAGGGGCTTCCCAGGTGTCGGGGGTGGAGATACCTCGACCTCGTTCTCGGAGGATGCCGGAGGCTCCACTTCGTATTCATTAGGATCACGAGTTTCCTCCACCTCTTCTGATCCGGGGGAAGGTTCAAAGGGGATGTAAGGACGTGGGGCTGAGGGAACCGTTGTAGTGGCAGAGGTTACAATCGTCTCAATTTCAAAGGGTGGTTCAGAGGTCGTCGTAAATTCCTCCCCTTCTCCCGATGTTTCATACTCCTCGAACTCTGCAATGTAGAATGTAGCAAAAGTTGGCCATTTTGGGCAAGTTTATTCTGACTACTGTCAAAAGAATTGTTGACCCCTCACCTTCCTCCGCCACTGGTTCAGGAGTGGTCGAAGTTGTTGTCGTGGTGGTGGGTGCTTCAGTGATTCCATTGACCTCGGGATTCTCTTCCGAGTCGACGTACTCGTAACTTCCGGAAGTTGGCGGCTCCTCCTCCTTTGTCTCTCCAGTATATCGCTCCATGTCGTTTCTCCCGGATTCCTGGATTGGTACGGGGGGTTTAGTGGGGATTGGCGTTTCATCCCCGTCCTCAGAGGTCACCTCCGCCTTTCCGCCTTCATTCTGATCTTCTTCACCATGGTCCTCGGCATGTCGCGTTTGTTCGACCTCCTCATTTCCTTCAAACGGTGGCTCAACTTCAACAACGGCGGGAAAAGGCGTGGTCTCGCTGTCCAATGAAGGTTCCTCATCTGGTTGGAGAGTGCTGGATAAGGCTGGTGTCATTATCGCAGGTGGGGCACTGGAATCTTCTTCCTCATCCTCTTCCGCTGCTTCATACTCGTGTCGCCGTTGTTCCTGTTTTCGTCGCTCCTCAAGATGCCGTTGCTCTTCGATCAACCGAGCTTCTTCAGCATGTCGTGCTTCTTCTTCAAACCGATCTTCCTCTTCCTGCACCTTCCGTTCCTCCTCCTTTCGTTCCTGGCTATGACGATCTTCTTCCCTCCGTTCTTCCTCACGACGTCGTTCATCTTCTTTTCGTTCTTCTTCACGACGCTCTTCCTCCTTCCGAGTTTCTTCTTCTTCGTATTCCTGAGCTGCGTTTGTTTCCTATTTAATTTCCAAGAAAAAATGTATGCCTTTGCCCTGACCGGCCTTTTTTTCAGTGTCCAATTTGAAGAAAATGTTTGCCCCTGCCTTTGATTTCTGAAAGATTCCACAAAGGAATGCTTACCTCATTTTCAGATTCTTCGTATTCCTCGTACTCTGCGTCAACAGCGTCTACTTCACGCTGCCCCGCTCGGTCCCCAGCTTCCAATTTGGGAATTTTAGGAACTGCCTCATCCACTTCCGGTTTTCGTTCTGGTGGCTTTGACGATGGGGTTGAAGGATCTTCCTCGGCTTCTTCCTCATACTCCTCGTAGTCGCCACCATCTTCGTAAACGGGTTCCGCCTGCCGTGGACCCCGTCTCTGAATTTTCTCAAATTTCCTAAAGAATTCTATCCAGTAGTCTCAATACCCAATCAAAACTAAAAAAAAACTTATGCATTCCTTGATGTTTTATGAAAAATGCAGCCATTAAAAAAAGTTTCTAAACTTCAAATGTAAAACGGAAAAAATGGTACATCCGCACTGAGTTCCAATTTCAAGGAATAAGTGGTAAATAAACGCATCGAAAAATAAAAGGGCAAATAGATTTAGAATGTGAAAAGCGATAGGAATTCTGTAATGTAATCGACTCAAATTTTTCTTTTTACATTTAAATTGAAAGATGAATGAGTTCCAAAACATATTAGATGAAGGATGCATTGCAATTTTAGACAAGAATTAAATGAGGATGATTTACCTTTTCGAACCTTCTCTACTTGGGTAATGATGAAGGCTGTTTCCCCTCCTTGGTTCTGTCGCCAAATTTTTGCATTCGACTGAAATGTTTTGCAAACGATTTATTACTCAATCAATCATTTCTTACACGTTTTCAAAGAAATTATTTAGGTATTCTTAGCAATTTTGATTCTGATAATTCTAAAAATCACAGCCCATTAAACTATCAATAATGCAAAGTAACTAGAATTTGAATGTTTTATTGCACCGAAGATCACGGGAATAGGGCCAGAAGATGCGTTTGAAATTTCAGACGCACGTTGTATAGTTTCATGTGACAATTGACACCATTAGTGTTATTGAATGATAAAAACGATTGATTGATAATTACAAACGGCCAGAAACAGTTTCCAACTCACCTGTGACGAGGCAGCCAATAGCCGTGAAAGCGATCAAGCCGGAAATGGACGCCATCCACTTTGTCTTCTTCATCTTGGTCTTAAACTTTTCCAACTTCAATTTGCAGATTGTCCTCTTCTAGTCAACTTTCCGCAAATTATAAACAGTTTTTATTTATTTTCGCCTAAAAGTTCAACGTTCCAACTGAATGGGTGGATTAGGAACTAAAGCGCCTTTTTTTTGCTAAAGTTGACCTGTTGGGTAAGACAAGGTCATCATCACATTCCCTCTCTCACCAATGATAAAGACGGCAAGAGACGCTGCTCGATCACTTTTCACACAGAAGTTTGGAGAAATCTTGAGTTGAGCATTGCCAATTTAGTGGGGGTCAGAGGTGAGACTAATTAAGATGAGAATTTACTTCAAAATGTAATAAGCGCAATTGTATACCAAAAGGGTCTGTGCGTCCCTTGGTTCCTACACCGGAATACTGCGAGAGTGGATGGGGATGAAGGGCTGTTAAGTAGGTGGAGATTTCCGACGGACATGGAGATCTTCATGCTCCTTATTTTTAGAATTTAAGTTTAAGGATAAGGAAAAGAAGGAAGATCTTCTTCCTATATTTAGAAGTCATCGTCCTAAGCTACATTCTCCACCACCACTTTTACTTTTACTTGAACATCTTCATCTTAATAGAGAAGGTTCATCTTTTGATCCTCAAAAGAATTAACCCTCATCTTCCTTGGCTTGGATACTACTTGTCTTCAAATGTCATTTAGTTTGGGTCCAAACTAAACTGATGATAAAGTACGTGTCAGGAAAGGCATCTCCATCCACTGGGAAGTGAAAATGAAGACTCAAGAGTGAGTAATTGGGACCAAAGGATTATAAATGAGCTCCTCCATTAACCTCATCAATTTCACATAACCAATCAACCTAAAAAGAATTAACGACTCAACCAGATCCCACACTTGTGGATAAGTTTTATAAATTTTTTTTATTTAGTTTTCAAAATTTTCGAGTAGACCACAATCTTCGTTTCGATGCGTTGATTTTTTTTTCAAAAGTTACGCTTGAGATCCAGCTTGAGATCCATTTGAAAAGAACATCGGAGGAATGTCATCAGGACATCGTGGCGGGTTGTTTGTGGTTGCTAATCATTCTCGGCCAAGTGGACGTAGATACATGACGCTTTTGACGAGTTGGATCAATCCCTTTTCGAATAATTTTGAACCGAGTCAAAGTTTTGACTCGTTTCAAAACTAAGATCCGGGAACGTCGTCAAGCGTGTCATACACCTGCGTCCACTTGGACTCTTCATGTTTTACTTCATTCGCAAGCTTTGAGTCTGATTAGTTGCGTGTGTTTGTTGATTTGGGCTGGCGGGTTAGAGGTAGTAAATAAAGGCCGGTGGGGTTAGTGGTGGCGGTGGCAGCGGTTGTGGTGGCTCCTCGGGCAACGCTCGGGTGTTCCTGATCGGGCAGACGCAGAAGGGTTGGTTAGGGTCATCGAGCATTTCCTTGAACTGATCGTGCGCGTCATCCCTGGTGATCCCTCCAATGAGGTTTTCCAGGAACTCTGGTCCGGTTGGGCAAACTTCCGGAAGAAGACACCCACGATTGTCACGGTACTCGCCTTTGAGAATCACGATCATATCCACATCCCCCTCGTCTCGTTCCCCGAGGCACTTGAAAAGGGAGCTGACCTTGTCCTTATCCCCAATCAGAAGGTAGTTATCAAATTCCACTGGGAAAAAAACTTTGTCCAACGTCGCGTTTTGGTTGATGGGGAATTCACTCTCATCAACATCCCTCAGTACTTGAATTCTCGCGAAGGCTTGGAGAACAACTTCCATCTGTGGATCGAGAAGCAGTCCATAGCGTCCTGAGTTCCTTGACCGGAGTCGCCGAAGCGTCAGCCTCACTCCATCGTCTGATTTGAAGACCTCTAAGCGTTCGTGGCGGAATGCTCCAACCGTCGCCTCTGTGTAGACACATGAGCAAATTTCTGTAGCGGGAGGAGCTTCGGCGGGCACAGGCGGTATGGTAGATGGCGGTAGGGGCAATGATGGATTAATCAGGATGACGGTCGACGGGTGTGATGGGAGATGCGGGTAGAACAGGGGGTATCCCATAGGTATCTGGAGTGAGTGAGTTGCCGGGGCGGGGGTCGAGTGACACGGGCAGCAGGTGCAAGCAGGGGTTGCTGGGGGGTCCTGTTCCGTAGTCGTGGGAGATACTCTCTGTCCATTAGTTGTTCCGGACTGAACTCGACGGCTTGGTGCTTCCTGGAAAAGGAACTCCGGCATTTCAATATCTGAAATCCCGTTGACTCCCGTTTCGATGGTCACTGCATCCCCTCCTTGGACTCTCGCCATCCTCTTCATCAAGGCAGGACGCGACAACTGGGGGTGAAGCGAAAGCAGGTGGCGATCAAAGTACTCATCCCCCCGGATGCATCCGTTCACGTAGTCGACCATTACCTTCTTCTCGTGTTTGGTGAAGCCATCAGATCCACATGTGACCCTTGACTCTGCCGCAGGGATAACTGGGATTGGGTCTGGTTTTGAAGGTCCCGCCTCAGGAACCAACCTTGTCACTTTCTCCTTGTCAAAGTCATCAGAGACTGTGGGTCCGAGGAGTGCCTGAACGCTTGCACAGTCAGGTACCTCCGTGAGCTTGGGTGGAACTTCGGCTTCCACTTTGTCTGACCGTTCTGGAGGGGTCGGGATCATGTCAACAATCGAACTTGATGAGATTCCGGGAACGGGCAAGTCAGATGTCTTCTCAGGGTTAGTGAGAATCTCGGAATTTCCCTTCACTTTGGCCACGACTGAAGCCGGCAATTGACTTGGATGGAGGCTGGCTGAGATTATCTCCTCCTCTTCTCGAATTCTCCAAAGAGGGCCAGCACGACTCAGAAGGCCACGGCAAACTTGACCGGTAATCTGGCCTTTCGTCTCATTTCGCCCCTTCCCGATGATCTGGGGTCCCATGTCAGTGACTGCCTTCATCTTGGGCGGACTTGGGAGATCCTTTGTTTGCGTACCATTTTCGGACTTGGGCATGTCAGAAATCCGACTTGTGGGCTCACCTCCCGAAGCTTGGTCCCGTGTTTTTGGGATGCAAACCTTCACTAGTTGAGCCTTGGGTTCGGGTGGAGGAAGAGCCGGAAACTCGATTTCTTGAATCTCCTTGAGCACTTCCTCCCGGTTCGACGTTGCCACTCGGCTGTAAGACATGGTCATGCGATTTCCGCTCGCTGCATCGCTCCACTTTGTCGCTAAAGTAGAACTTGGTGTTGGGCGAGGAGGACAGGCGGGGCCCAAAGGGACAAATTGGAGTTGGTCACATCCGCCCTCCTGGGACTTTGTCTGTCCAGTCTTGGCTGCTGCGAGTGCTTGGGCCTTACGAGCTTCTTCCAATTCTCGTTCGTATTTGGCTCGCACTCCCCAGGCTCGAGGCAGGGGCATCAACTCCTCCCGGCTGCGCGACTGGTCCACGTCCATCGTCGCTTTCGGTGGCTCCGACATTTTTTTATCCTCGTCGTTGGCTCGTTGGAGTACAGCTACTGCAGCATAGCTCAAGGGCCTCGGTTGATCTCCCCGATTCATGCTTGGCTCGGGAGGAGTTGGGACTTCGACGGGAGTTTCCGGCTTCTTTTCAGGTTCAATTCCATTGTCTTCACTGATATCCACTGCGGGGGAGCCCTCCGGAGGAATGTCACTCTTGGGGACGACGTCGAGATCACTCTTAGCTGCAGCCGCAGCTCGCACACGGAGCTTGTTCAAATGTCGTCTTGACGGCATTTTAAATTTCAAATTTGACTGGTCTGAGAAGAAAACTATACAGAAAAAACAGATTTCAAAAATTTCCACCGAAAACTGAGTAAATGGGAGATCTGACCTGATTAATTTCACTGAAGAGTACACTTGATAGTATTGAATGCTGAATGCAATGTTGTCGGACAACAACACTGTAAAGACCAGATTTTAAAAAATTCAAACGGAAATTGAGTGAATGGTACATAGATTCATGTTCATGTCTGACCTGTTTTAGTTCACTGATGATTTTTGATTGACGAGAGCAAAGACTGTTGAAAGATTCACGGAAGGTGAGGTTATCACTTGGGTAGAAATTCTTGGTGTCTTGAAATTCGGAACACAGGAAGCGTCACAGGAATTAACGGCACAAAACGGAGTTGTCACTAGGTTTCCTTTTCCTAATTTAACAAAGAAAGAAAGAAATTTCAACTTTCATGGAAACCAAATTCAAATAAAAAACTTTTTTTTTTCTCCAGAATTTCAAAAATTCAAACTCACCTTTGAGGTCACCGGAAGATTTTGATGAGAAAACTGAGTGTGATGATAAGATTTCGTTGGCTGATGTCGATTGAGAAAGGGGTGAGTCGAGTTCTCTTGTCAAAGGGATGGAATCCTACGGTCAAATCTTGGCTCGATTTCCTCAGTTCTTCAGAAGAAGGAGAGCGGCTGCGCACGTCTGCTCGTCTCAAAAGTCCAGCAGAAACTGAAGAAAAACGTTGACCCTGACCTGGTAACCCATCCATTGTTTCAAGGGCCAACAACCTTCATCTCCATCACAACTTTTCAATTAAATGCTTGTAAATCTATTCGACCTTTTATTAATAATACTTTTCAAATTCACATGTTTAGGTAATTAAGCACGGCATTAATCAATGGGTAGTTAAAGACTTAGAAGAAGTAAAATACAAGGGAGGAGTTTCCTAACTAATTTCAGTTGGACGTAAGTTTTGGGCGGGATTCTTGGAGGGACAAGGTCAATGACCCTGCCGAAGGCTAAATGGAGCAGGACAGTAGTGGTGGACGATTTTAGAGATTGTTCCAATTTCCAGATTAAAATATGTTATAAAAAATACTTACAATTAGCACCGGTTTACTTAGGGTGAGGTCAAGTCTCAGACTAAATTGCTCCGCAGGATTAAGCTTACTAACGTTAATTATTAGGAATTTATACCTTAGTTAAGTTGCAACTAAAATTCAATTAAGTGGAAGGACGTTGAGTTATCATGATTAGAATCGGAAGCGCAAGTGTTAATTAGAAACTAAAACTTAAAATTAAGGGTTAATTAATTAACAAGTGTCAGAACTAATCCTGAGGTGAGGTAGGTAGTAGAAAATATTTGTGGAGTCAATTCTGCTCTATTGAGTTACTTCCTAACATTAATTCAAATACTTTTTCTTGAGGCCTGTAGAGTACATGACGTTAAATGGAAACACTTTGGTGGTGGGTGATGAAACGAAAAAGGCAGCATAATTCATGAGTAGTGTGCTGTGTTTTCCTTTGCTTAGCTTTGGCAGTTGAAGACAATTAATTACATTATTAATTAAACCTAAGAAATTAATAGGAAAGTTACTTAGGATTTTAGTAATACAGTTTTGGATTTGGTTGGTTGACTATCGTCATAAACCAAAAAGTGAACACTGGAAGCACAACTTTACAATTTGACAAACATGACGACTGTACATTCCACTTGGGTATTTAAGAAGAATGAGCCTGCATTTTCTCAATAATCGGAACGATCATGTCAAATGTCGGTCGTTTCCCGGGGTCTTCATTCATACAAATCCGAATGAGTTTCGTCATGTGTGGAGAAGTTCCTGGAGGAATCGAGACACGGAGACTCTCCATTGCAATCTACGGAGAAGGTTAATTCAGGGATTAAGGCCCCTGAATTCTGAATGTCAAAGTTCAATTTTGGCATTCTGACTGACCTTCATTCCTGCCTCCATTGGAGTGAGATCTGCAAAAGGAACGTCACGCGTGGCCAGTTCCCATAAAACAATTGCAAAGCTCCACATATCTGCAGCTTTGATGTTGATGTCCCCCTGCTTCTTTTTCAGCGCTAAAATTTGTAGAAGAAACCAATCGTAAATCCCGTGAATACCCAAGAGGTTATGTCAGGTGTAATGACAAGTATCAAGAGTTCACTTACCTTCGGGTGACATCCAGGCAGAATGGTAAAGTTTACCCTTGTCTTGAAAACTAAACTTGGCATCAGACATGCTGATCCTAGCTGTCAAGTCTTCATCAATCTACACCAAGTAAAGACGAGGTCAAAGGTTAAAATGGTGTTCAGTATGCTCAGCCTCTGCTCCGCATTAGTGAGTTACATTCATGAGTACTTACCATGACATGAAAACTATTCAGATAAAAGTGTGGAATAAACTTTTCCAGATTGTGAAAGTATGCCATTCCTCGTGCAATGTCGAGAGCAAATCGAAGTGCCTGAGCCGAATCCACTACGATATTCGTGCTCTGGTGGAGAACGTTGTAGAGTGAGCCGAATGGCATGTACTGGCTAATTACAACCAAATCAGGGGGCGAATTGCAACAACCAATCACCGGAAGGATATTTGGATGTGAGAATATTCTGGAATGGAAAATACACTCAATCGCAAAAATAATCATGAACATTATGCATCTACGACAAATTTCGCGTTGCTTTACCTCAACTTCGGAAACTCTTCGTTGAAATCCCGTGAAATCCTTGGAGTGCATTCCCGTAGGCGTAGAATTTTAGCAACGACTTCATTCCCTTGCCAGCGTCCCTTCCAGGTTTGACTCGAACTTGACTCGGACAATTGTTGAGTTAAGGCCAAGTCCTTGACGTTGATTCCTTTGTGCCTAGAGAGAGTAGCATCCCCTGCGTACACAAAAAAAAAAGCGAAAGACGTGATTCGTGATTAAATGAGCGCGTGTAGGAGGGAATTCATTCGCAGAGAGACTCAAAAATGCAATTCCTTCACATTCCGGAAGAGCTGCACTATCACTTATACTCCCCCAGGAACCTTTGCCAAGTTTCGTAATCTCTACAAAATAATAATCAGATGCGTGCCTGTTGACTTGTTTCTTTTGGAACAATGATTCGAGATGAAGTGTTTTTCTTTATGCTGAACCACCACCCTCGAAGGGAGGTAGTGGCTCATTTAATTCAGCTCAGTTCACACTTTATCTAATTTTACACATAAAATGTGTCTTGATTTGAGACGTCTTTACTTTCCTTCTCCGGTTCCAACGAGAAAAGTTTTGGCAGACCAAAATCTACTAAATGAAATTTTCGGATAGAACACACGGCAAAGAAGCTGTATTTAGATCGCCAGTACAGTGTCATCATCGCGCTGGGTCTACACTGCGCTTAGCACTAAGAATTAGCAATGAACTAAAATTACTCACGACTTCGATGTGTTTTGAGTCCTAACCAACTTTGGTCCTTGTAAGGGATCTTCTTCAAATCTTGTCCCGTTTCTACGGCTCTCTCTAAAATGCAAAACGAAACGCATTATTAAAAAACGACTTGCGGTGTTCACAGTTTAGCCGAACGAGTTTGAATTATTACCGTGTAGTCGATTCGAAAGTGCACCTTTGCACTTATCCAGTGGTGTATCCCCGTCTCGATTTGTAATTGACACTAAGGCACCAAACTTCCCCACGAGCTCATCTCCCATGTCAGCGTAGCCCCAGAAACAGGCGTAATGTAGTGCCGTATTTCCATGCTCATTGATTCCATTGACATCCGCACGACTTTGGAGTAACTAAGATAAACACAAATCCAAATTACATAAGCTCAAAGGGGCCGTTCTTACTTTTCATGGTCAAATTTTGTCAACTCACCAGCCTAACAACGTCTTGGTGCCCATGAGCTGCAGCCAAATGCAACGGTGTATCATCCCCTTTGTTCACGACATTCACCCGGCCACCTCGCTGGATCAGCAATTCTGCAATTTTGTACTGTCCGTACTTGGCTGCCGTAAAATGAAATAGAAGGATTAGACTTTAAAAATCTCAATCACAAGCCACTGAAAAATTCTAAAAACCAGGAAACCAGGAGACAAACAAAATATACGGGTTTTTGAACTTACTCCAAATAAAAATAAATTTGTGACAACTTACCTGCCCAATGTAACGGACTGAACCCATGATCATCCCTGCAATCAATTATGATTATAAAAAATAGTCAAATTGCATTACACAACATAAAAGATTAATGAACACAACACTTGGATATATGGATTGCATTGGCAAATCGAACAAAATACACCTACACGACGAGACGAGTTGATTCGCCTTATAAGGATACACAAGAACTTCACTTTGATCGGTATATCCATGCATGAGTCAATCAATACGGTAGTAGGAGCAGCTCATCTTTCAGCTCCATACCGGAAGTCGTTTACTGCCAGCAGCATTGGGAACCGACCGAGATGGATGACATTGACAGTTGCATCCGGTATCCTCCCCTGGGACTATTTTAGACCACTTGAATTAATTTTGACGTCAACTTACCCCTGATTCAAATCATTTTCAATGTCTTCTAGCCAGAGTCGAACTTGTAGAAGATTCCCTTCACGACACCAGAGTGGCTGAAATAAGTTTTCCATAATGTTGGGATGATGATGATTGGTGGATCACGTTGAGTCAATAAATGTCCCACCCAACTCAACAAACCAATAATAATAATAACTCCAGGGCAGCGCAAGTTAACTCCACAACAGACAGATCAGGCAGCTAGCAGGGTAATGCCCAGTCTTCAGTGATAGATGAATCCTTGACCTCTTTCCATGAGTAAACTTGTCACAACCCCGCTCCAGCGGGTTCTAAATCCGGCCTTAATTAATTAAATTAGCGTCGAGTGAGTTTGTAGAATTGGAGTAAATAGAGAGGCAGAGGCAGGGCAAGGAGTGTTGGTAGAGTATCTTCTTCTGACTACTCCTGCGATGGGTTACCTCAGACTTCTTCCTCTTGGATTTGCATTGGGTTTGGCCTAGATTTTTTCTAAACATTTTCCCAAGCCTCCTTTCCTCCGTTCCGTGAGCATCATCGCAAACCCATCGCAGCAGCCCAAGAAGCCAAAGATTATTCATTTGGGCAAAGAACTAAAAATTAGGAATCTACCATTTCATCCACCTACACAACTTTCCCTTCTAGTACATTGAAACTTACTCATCAAGTCATCACATCCAAGGTACAAGTTACTTGGATTCTCGATCCCCCTACGCACTCCGCCCAACACTTGGTCGTGTTCGAGTCTTGAAGGAATCCACGGAAGACAGGCAAAGTTCATTCAAACTTCTTCCTGTAGTCAAGAGGAGGACATGGAGGAGCAGCAATCACAGGATTAGACAAGATCAAGCACTTGTAATCATAAGAGCAAATAATTTATTATTGACGATAAGTCCTCTCACCTCAAGGTCTCACATGCCGGACGAGAGGATCCTTGCATTTTGGAATACTTTGCAATTAATTTCGGATTTGGATATGAATTGTGTAGGGGAGGACTTTAAGAGACTCCGAGAGAACTAGAACGTTATGATCGGAATTGAGAGTTGAGAGAGGGAATGTTTATAAACTAAGGATTTAAAACTATGCAAATGTAGTCAATGGTGGGGAATTAAAATGGGGTGGGGACGATAGTTTGTAGGGGCTCCGAATAACCAAATATTAAAAGTACATTTGTCTTGTCTTGTCGTCTGAAGAAGTCTTTTTAGGGGTTCTTGTTGTTGATGAAGAAGTACGTCTTGTTCGGAAATGAGCGCTTGCCTGGATTCAAATTTTTGAGGATATGGGCAATGATAGGAACCATGTCGTTACTAGAAATTTTGGACTTCTTTGGTTTGAATTTCTGAAGAAGCTCGGCAGTCGTCATGGGCTTGCGGAGGAGGTACTTCTTTACGGCCTCTTCAGTAATCCCTTCGGAACTGTGAATAGAAGTTAATCAAGTCCTAATTAATAAGTCCTTCTCTAAAAGAGTCCAAGAGACTTCTTAGGATTCGAAGGACTTACGCTGCCAATTGAAGAATGGAAGCGGGCAAGTCCACTTTTGGTTTCTTGGAGGGTGATGCTGCAGCGGCAGGATCCACGGCCTTCCTCTTGTTAGGATTTGAATCCTCAGCTCCGGAAGGAGCTTCAACTTTGACCTTACTTTGATCAGTGCTCATATCTGGCTTCATATCAACTGCATCCTCGGAAGGACTTTCATCCATGAGAGCTGGAGCATCCGGCAAGGCTGCAGCACTCTTTTTGTCTCCCTTTTTCTTCTTCTTGGACTTCTTTTTCTTCTCACCTTCGGGAGCTTCCTTTTCCTCCTCTGCCTCTTCCTTCTTTTCCTCCTTTTCCTCTTCAGAAGAGCTTCCAGATTCCAAGAGAGAACGGAGATTGTCATCTTGATCAATTCCAGGCAAATCAGGTTTCTTCTCGTCTTCGTCCTCGCTTTCTCTGAAATAATGTTCGAAAGGTAATGCTACGTCAAATAAGCAGGGATAAACAGGTAAAAAAAAATAACTTACGACGACACATCAGTCATGTAATCCTGTTCAAGACCTTCCTCATCTCCATCATCTGAGTCTTCCATATCATCCTCATCCTCATCCTTCTTGTCTTTCTCCTTCTTCCCTGGTTTCTCTGCAATAAAAGTTATCAACAATTAGGAAATAGAAAAAGTAGAAAATAAATGTAGTCATACTCTTGTGCTTGGCCGGCTTATCCGCACCCTCAGCATCATCATCATCAGAGTCCTCATCATCGTCCATTTCCTCAACCACCCAGTCGTCCATGTCGGTCACTTGCATGTCAGACTTTTTGCCTTTACTAGTCTTCTCAGATTTCTCCTCTTCCAAGTCTTCCTTGTCCTCACGCATCCGCTTTTGGACCATCACAGAGAATAAATTCAGGATTTTGCTGCGTCTGCAAAAAATTGAAGACAAAAGTTGTTACCATAATCGTTAACCTAATGAGCATTGAGAAGTAAATGTATCGGGTCCTACTTGCTGAATTGTTCCTCGGCTTCCTCGGCGGAGAGAGCCTTGTAGCGTTGGATTGGGGTAAAATTATACCATTCCTTGATAGGGAAAACTTCAAAACATCCATCCTGGCCTTGGGTAAAGATGAAATAAGATGCATTTTCATTTACTCCACCTTCTCGCAAACCTTTGAACCTAAACAAAGCAAAGAAAAAAAGCAAAAGGGAACCATTAGAAAACTTATTTGCTCCTTATTCTTTCCGGTCCCTGATTGACTTACTTTCGATTCGTATCTCCAGTTCCAGCTTTGAGCAGCCAGGGTTGGTTCTCTCGAATATACTTGCGCTTATGCATTCCATACTTCCTACGACGTGCCTCTTCACGTTGCTCTCTTCCATATTCGGATCCAGCTCCAAATTTTGGCATTTCAGCTTGGTGGAAGTCTGGAGTCTTGAATAGGTGAGAATTGTCTTCCCTCTGCAACCTCACGTTTATCCACTTGGAGAAATCCACATTGAGAGCGCCATTGAATCGCATCAAATTGTGTTGTCTCGCTGATAGCCTGTCACATGAATTAGATGTTAGATGAATTAATTACTTCAAAGGTTACTTTGTGAAAAAAAAACTCTCTTGAACACATACACTACATATTGCATTCCAAATATTTCACTTACTTTGGAACTCGGACGCTGTACTCCGAAACCTGAGCTGACTCTGGTAACGGTTGGGACGGTTGAAATGCTGATGTAGCAGTGGATGTACTTGGCCTTGGAATAATGGGTTTGACTGCTGGTATGGCCGCGTCCCTTATGCCTCCTTCAGTCTCCGGGATCGGTGCTGTCCTCCTTCCGGTACTCATTTTCACAAATCCCTTTCGTCTCTCCATTTTCTATCGATGTTTTTGATGCACTAATTCCAAGCAATCAATCAATTAATTAGTTCTTTGAGGAACCAAATCTAACGGGAGCGAGGACATGAGACTGCGCTGCGACGACCACGACAGGACAGGCAGACAACATAAAGATCCTCTTCTCTCCTTCTTTTTCACTTGTTTTTATCGTCGTCTCGTCACGTTACGTCAAGCGCCGGAGGGCAGACCCAAATATTTAAAAATACGTTCAATTACGAATGCAATTATTTGTATCAAAAGTTCCTGCGCCAAAATCCTTTCTTAATTAACTAGTATTCCGATTTTCAATTAATCAAGAAAGAATTAATTTATCGTATGGTAAAGCTCAGTGTATAATGCCCATCGCCGCATCACGGGGTATTTGTCGTGCTGGGGAAGTTTTTGTCGGATTTTCCTTCCTGTCTATTTCCCGGAATTTGAATTCCCGCCTGCGTCTCAACAGTTTTCACCCCCCGGGTAGTGGATTCACCGGCGGCACTTTCACCACCATCCACAACTCCGGCATTAAACTATTTCCCCATTAATTAAAATGAATTCGAGGGTATTATGCAATCAACCATTTTGATACCAATTGATAATAAATCAAGGTCAATATTCTATGAATGTTTATTGAACCGCCCCTCGTTGGTTTCCGTCGTCAATGTCCCGCTCTCTCTCTCTTCCTTTTTTTCAGTCGCTTCAACTGCAAAAGAAAGAGTAGGAGCGAGCGAGCAAGGCAAGGGGGGAAACTCCGTTCCTCTTCTTTCTTTTTCTTTGATTCGACAACTAATTAATTAATTGGTCTGAATTACTCCTAATAATCCTGTCATCCGTTGGTGGCTGGAGTCAACAAAGCCGCAACGATGCCGGGTGTACTCAAATACATCGATGTCGAGAACTTCAAGTCCTACAAAGGTTACCAGCGGATTGGCCCTTTGAAGCCATTTATGGCCGTGGTGGGCCCAAATGGATCAGGTACGTTCGTATCAATCTACTGGCATGTATGTTATGTTGTCACCAAAAGGCGAATGGTGGCTGAATGTTTAGCTTTAATCATCAGAACGTGATGACATTTTTCTTTTTACAGGTAAATCCAACTTTATGGACGCCATTAGTTTCGTGATGGGAGAAAAGACGTCGTCATTGAGAGTCAAGCGCCTGAGTGACCTAATACATGGTGCATCAATCGGACATCCCGTTGCACGGAGTGCATCCGTCGTAGCTGTTATGGAGGTTGAAGGAGTAGAAAAGAAGTTTTCTAGGATTGTCCAAAACTCATCTTCGGAATACCGAATTGATGGAGAGGTAATTGGAGAATCATTCACTTGTAATTTACTTGAGGGCCTGTAGTTGATGCAATGGAGAATCATAAGCGATCCGACAACTACGTTCGTTAACTTTCTGCGAAAAGTGAGGATTCTCTTAATTAATTTTTTGGATTTAATTGTTCTTCTAGATGGTTGGGCAGCAGCAGTACTCGGCTCAACTCGAGCAGCTCGGTATCAATGTCAAAGCCAAAAACTTCCTGGTCTTCCAAGGAGCTGTTGAGAATATTGCCATGAAGAACCCCAAGGAGCGAACTGCCTTGTTTGAAGAAATCAGTGGGTATGTGTATCCTGACTTTGTCATGATGTCCATTCAGTTTCCCATGAGTTCAGTTAATGTGTGTTTTTCTTTAGGTCTGGAGCGCTAAAAGAGGGATATGAGACAGCAAAGGCGGAAATGCTAAAAGCTGAAGAAGATACTCAGTATACTTACCTCAAGAAAAAGGGAATTGCTGCAGAACGGAAAGAGGCGAAACTTGAGAAAGAAGAGGCTGAAAAGTACCAGAAATTAAAGGACGATTACGTAAGTTTACTGATCGTAACTCAAGGCTTGTCAATGGAATAAAATTTTTTGTTTGATTAGCGTGCCAGTGAGGTTGAACTCCACTTATTTAAACTTTACCACATCGAGCAAGACATTGATCGGATTGAAGATGAAAGTGGAAAGAAGCAAAAAGAATTGGCTAGTTTGGAAAAGGTTAAAGAGAAGATGGATCAAGAGTTACGTGAAAAGAAGCGTGAGCTTGGTAACATCAACAAGGAACTCTCCGAGCGAGAGCAAAAATATCGTGAAAAGGTAATGAGACCAAAGTTTTAATCTAGTTGTTACTTCACTTTGTTAATTCTTTTCGATCTCTCTTCCGTATCTAGGAACGTGAACTAAATGCCCGGCGCCCAGAATTCATCAAGGCAAAAGAGAACGTTTCACACATCAGGAAGAAACTGGAGACTTCTCAAAAGTCATTGGATCAAGCCAAGAAGGTAAACTAGAGCATTCACAGATTAGGCAGTAGAAAATACTGATAATGTGAAGTTACACTTCTAACATTAAATATTTAACCCTTAGGCGAAGGAAGCTCATGATAATGACATCAAACTCCTTGATAACCAAATTAACACGATTGAGGGACTGGAGAGAGAATACATGGAAAGGACTGCCAATGAGTCTCAAATTCAAGGAGAAGCAATTATTCTCCAGGAAAATCAGGTATCAATCATAAATTAAATGAAAAAGTTAATTTTAGACACTTTTTCTTTAATGCTGAGGACTTAATCCAGCTCCAAAATATGTGTTACGTTTATAGCTCCGTGATTACTGGGCGCTGAAGAAGCAGGTTCAAGACACATCCCGTAATCAAATCCAGAAGTTGAATACTATGAACCGCCAACAGAAGGACGACCAGGAAGCATTGGAAAATTTTCAACGTGAAAAGACAGATTTGGAAAATCGGAGTCGTCAGTTGACTCATGAGTTGACAGAGTCTACAAAACGAGTGGAAAAACTGCGAGACCATATTCGAGTTTACGAGACGTCTTTGGATGAGCAGCGTCGAATTCGGGATGATCTCAAATTGGAAGTGGGTTCATCCAAAGGTTTGTAAACAGTGGATAGGCAGCTGGAATTGAAATGTAAAAAAATACTTTTTGTCAATAATAGGTAAAGTACAGGAACTTCAACAGCGCTTGGATATGCTCAACAACAAGCTGGGTGATGCTCGCGTTGATAAACACGAAGATGCTCGACGAAAGCGGAAGCAAGAAATCGTTGAAACATTCAAGTCTCATTTCCGTGGCGTTGTAAGAACTTTTTTTTTTTTTTTTACAACTTACGAGAATATCAAGGGTCGGTTAGTTTAACATGTCTTATTCCTATTATTTTGTTTCCAGCATGACCGGATGATTAACATGTGTAATCCTCGACACCAGAAGTACAAAGTTGCTGTGACCAAAGTAATGGGCAAGTATATGGAGGCCATTGTTGTAGACAGTGAGAAAACGGCCAGGGATTGTATTCAGTACCTCAAAGAGCAGATGCTCGAACCAGAGACGTTCTTACCATTGGATAATATTGACGCCAAACCAATCAGAGAGCGCTTGCGGTGAGTGCTTCGTTTTTCTCCTTTGTTACTTTGGACCTGTGAATTGTGATTTATTTATTTCTAGCACCATTCGGGATCCACCGAATGTTCATTTGATTTATGACATTCTTGACTTCAAGCCAAAGGAAATTCAACGCGCGGTCCAATTTTGCACCAACAATGCTCTGGTATGCGAGACTCAGGAGGATGCCAATAGGGTTGCGTATGATATGGAGCCAGGCCAGCGTTTTGACGTAATTGAAAACTGCTGAAATTAATAATGTGCAATGGAATTTAAGTCTTTGTATCTCATTTAGGCTGTTGCTTTGGATGGAACTTTCTTTACGCGTTCGGGTATCATGTCTGGAGGCACAATGGACCTCTTGAAGAAGGCACAGCGATGGGATGACAAAAATTTGACGGAGCTGAAACAAGAAAAGGATCGCGTCAGTGAGGAGCTGCGCGAAGCCATGAAAAAATCCCGTAAGGAATCGGAGTTGAACACTGTGGAACAGCAGATCAGTGGATTGGAAACTCGAAACAAATATGCTAAAACGGATTCAGAAGCTACTGTAAGAAAACATTAACGGCGAATGTTTTAACGAGTTAACACTTTACCTCATTTGCTTTTCTTGCACTTTGTAGTTGCGCCAAATTGAAGATGTTAAAGGGAAGCAGGCTAAAAATCGGGAGGAGCTTGATAAGAGCAACGTAAGTTTGAAAACTAGGAATTCACGTTTTGAGAATTCAACTCCTACATTCCACGTGTTTTGTTCTTTTTGTATTAGACTGCAATTTTGAATAAAGAAGCAGATATAAACACGCGTGGGGAACAAATCCAGACTTTGAAATCCGATCTTAACGGGATTGAAGACAGATGCTTTGGGAGATTCTGTGAAAGTATTGGCGTTACCAACATCCGTCAATATGAGGAGAGAGAACTGAGGTACATTTCCCATCCGATTAATCATTTTCAAAAACTCCCAAAATGCAGCCACCTCACCTGCAATTGATTTATTTCTTTGTTGTTTTTATCAGGACTCAACAGGAACGCGAACAGAAGAGAGTGGAATTCCAAAATCAAATGGAGCAAATCAGATCCCAAATTGATTTTGAAAAGTCGCGCAGTGAAAGCGGTAAGAGTACTATAACCGTGCTATGAGAAGCTTATTTACGTTACATTGTTAGATAGAATTTAAGCTTTGATCCACCGGTTTTGTTTTCCAGTCGAAGCAAATGTTTCTCGCTGGGAGAAAACAGTTTCTGAGGCGGATGAAGCCCTGAAGAGTAAGATGCAAAAGGAAAATGAAACAAAGAGGGACGTGGAACTCTTGTTGGAGCAACATGAAGAGATTAAAGCCGAGATTTCCAGTTTGAAAAGACAAGTTGAGAAAAAGGACGAAGACATTGGAAAAGCTCGACGGGACGTTGGGGCAAAAGCAAAAGATATTCAGTCAGTTCAAAAGGTCATGGCGACACTTGAAGCTCGCCAGGAACACAAGAGGAGTGACAAGCACGGGATCTTGAAGCAGTGCAAGGTAATGAATATCAGATTCCCCATGCCGATGATGTAGGATGCTTGACAGTTTTTGGTGTATTGATTGACAGATTAATGACATCCGTATCCCCTTGGCAAGAGGCAATTTGGATGAAATTGACTCTTCTGCAGGAGATACTGTTGAATTGGACAGTAACGTCTCAAGTCAAGCAGTTTACAATAGAGAGAGTCGGTAAGTTTGATTAGGAATTGTAAAATTTCGTCACTGTTTACATTTTAGAATTAATATTGCAATCTTTGGCGAAATTCGTACAGATTGAAGATTAACTACAATCAGCTTCCGGAAGAACTAACCGAACTCGAGCCCGAGGAAGTGAAGAAGGCACAGGATAAACTGACTGCTAAGCTCAATGATCTCAATAATACACTACTCAAAATCCAAGCACCGAACATGAAGGTAAATGCCCAACCTCTCTTCGGTTCTCCCTATTAGTGCAGAAATCTAATACCATTTTTTGTAAACATCTTTTTAGGCAACTCAAAAGTTGGAAAGCGCCAAGGAGAAATTGCAAGAGACCAATGAGGAGTTTGACAATGCTCGTAAACGGGCAAAAACAGCCAAGATGGCTTTTGAGAAGATCAAGAATGAGCGTCATGCCAAGTTTATGAAGTGTTATGACTACGTGGCCAACAGCATCGATGGAATTTACAAAGTAAGGATGACCGTGTGTTCTATGGATTTTTGTCGGAAACTACAAATAATGTATTGCATATATTTGACATTGATCATTGATTTGATTGGATTGTGAAGTCCTTGGCTCAAAATCAGTCGGCACAAGCTATTCTTGGCCCGGAAAACCCAGAGGAGCCATACTTGGATGGGATTAGCTACAACTGTGTTGCACCTGGAAAGCGATTCCAGGCAATGAGCAATTTGTCTGGAGGAGAAAAGACGGTTGCAGCTTTGGCTTTGCTGTTTGCCATTCATAGGTAAACTAACTGAAAGTAATATCATTCATGACGTAATGCAGTGTGGTGGTGACACTTTATTTTCATTTTAGTTACCAACCAGCGCCTTTCTTTGTTCTGGATGAGATTGATGCTGCCTTGGACAATACAAACATTGGGAAAGTGGCCCGATTCATTCAAATGAAAACTGGAGATTTGCAGATCATTGTTATCTCACTCAAGGAAGAGTTCTATAGTCATGCTGATGCTTTAGTCGGGATTGCACCTGATGTCTCGGTAAGTTATTCAATCAACTTGTCTTATTGTCAATTGTTTATTAATTCCTAAATGAATTTTGGTTCGGCGCATGGTTTTAGCCCGGTGATTGTGTCGTTAGCAAGGTCTACTCTCTCAAGCTTACGGACTATCAAGTCGCCTGAATCTTCAATAACTACTCCAACAACTTACTTATTACAGAGTCCTCTTTTCTTAATTTCTTCTTCTAATTGTTATTTTTGTTACTCCAAACTTTTTCAAAGGAATGTGGATCGGGTGTATGGGTGATAGAGGTTAGGGCAGAGGAGGAACTTAAAGTTAGCTATCACCCATAGTTTGTTCAGATAGGATCTCTTTAAAGCTATTCAGTAATTTATTACTATAAACCTACTTTTTCTAAATTTGTTAGCTTACGGTCTTAAGACTCGGGTGGTTTGAATAAATAATTAATTGGACTTTATATAAGTGGTTTTTTTTCGTGAGTTTGAATTGGGCGGTTGGTGGGTTTTTTACTACTGCAGTGCTGAGGGTTCGTACACTTCATTTCTCTTTCCCATCCTCCTGCTCCCACTGATGCGGGTTCAAGGTGCGCAACCAGAATTTTTCACTGGAAATTGCGGTTCGTTCGTCCTCGCGCAATTCCCCGATTCAGGTGCACCGCGCTGTCCGTAAGTTTACATGATGGGTCTAGCACTGCCCGATTGTCGTGCGATGTTGTAATATATTTTTAAGAAAATGCACGACAAAGTACGCATTACAGTACTATTACAGTCATAAATTGCCTTGTTGCTTGAGGAAAACTAAATGAAGAATTACCCGATATAAGTGATTTTATTTGTACTCGCCACCACCAACACTTTCTCGGGGATTGTAGGCCCCGAAACATTTCAGTGTTTAAGGCTGTATTTTTCTGGGTGTAAAGTAGCCCTGGCGGGGAGTTTAGAACTACATTTGCCCATCTGTTAACCCAG